>WNWK01036275.1:0-19258 GCA_009830355.1 Cherax destructor | reverse complement strand
TGCTCCACGTTTTCTTACCTTCCCTTTTCCCTTTTGAATATTTTCCCGGAGTTTATCTACTCTCTGAGCCCGGCCAGGGGCCGGCTCGTCTGGGGCGGTCAACCAGGCTGTTGCTGTGGAGGCCCCTGCCCCACATATCCATCACAGCCTGGTTGATCTGGCACCTGGTGAAGATATTGTCCAGTTTCCTCCTGAAGGCTTCTACACGGGTTTCCCACCCTGTTTCTGATATCTTGTGGTAAATCATTTCCCTCAGTACAAGTCTGCCATACTTACTGTTGTGTAAGGTTTCAACTTGTCAGTAGCTCTGTCATGTATAGATCTGCTTGTTCTCCCATGTCATAATTTATCGTATTTTGGGCTTTCCAAGAAATTTTTTCAAAAAGGATGTTATTGTTCCTGCGTGTCATATTTGTCTTAACTCTTTATCTCCCCATAAATCTAATTATTTCCCCCCTAGAGCATTGTTGGTAATGATACTGAAACTAGGGGTTTTTTTTATATTTTACATTCTACCCCTCTTGTAGCATGTAATTTATCTAAATCTAAATTTTCTTGACACTTTATACTAATCGTCTTCATGATTGTTTACTTAGGCGTGGGGGTTTTCATCACTCCCTATCTTGATATTTATTTTCATATGTTAAAAGTAAATAACATCTGTTCTAATGTTATCGACTTGTATGTTAAATAGCCCCGTTTTTTTGGCTACCATTTTGTTTTTCATTTTCTTTTAAACTCACTTTTTAGAAACATTTTTTATGACATGTTTAAAAAGAATTATATATATATATATATATATATATATATATATAATATATATATATATATATATATATATATATATATATATATATATATATATATACACACACACACCCCCTCATGTTATATATCGGGGGTCAGCTAAGTAAATAGTTTTTTAGGTGGTTGGTTAGTGTCTGGCACTTCTGGTGAAGGTGGAAACCACCACAACTATGACCCGGGGTGGCTGTCTTGTAACATGTCCCCTGGGTGGCTGTTTTGGGAACTATTCCCTTGACAGTCTTGTAACTATGTACCCGGGGTGGTGTTTTGGGAACTTTTCCCTGGGTGGCTGTCTTGGAACTATGTACCCTGGGTGGCAGTCTTGTAACATGTACCCGGGGTGGCAGTCTTGTAACTATGTCCCCTGGGTGGCAGTTTTTAACTATGTCCTGGGTGGCACGGTAACTTTTACCCTGGGTCCCTGCCCATGACGTGGGTGGCAGTCTTGTAACTATGTACCCGGGGTGGCAGTTTTGTAACTATGTACGCGGGGTGGCAGTCTTGTAACTATGTACCCTGGGTGGCAGTCTTGTAACTATGTACGCTGGGTGGCGTCGTAACTATTCCCGGGGGAGTCTTGTAACTATGTACGCGGGGTGGCTTTTTTAACTGTTCTTTCAAATTTTTTACATAATCCGTATCACGTGTTTTGTTTTTCTTCAGGAACACAGAAAAAGATTTGAAAATTGGGAAGTTTCACGTTTAGGGCACCGGGAAAGAGAACCCAAAAACGTTTTATGGAGTTTATTACAAACGTTCATTATGCGGACACGTTTTCTTTTTGGATAAACCCTTTTTAATAGATACCGACAAGTCGGTTTAGAAAACACTGCCAAAACTAGAACATACCTTTTCCTTGATATACCATTGAAGAGTTTCGAGAGTTTTCATGGCCCCCCATGGGGGCCAAACTTTGGGTCCCCCGAACTAAACGCTTTTAACGTGTTCTTTACCGTTTATTTTTGTTAGTTAATGCTACTGTTGCCTGTAACGTGTGGAGGTTTTTGTGGTGTAGTCTGGGGGGTGATAGTGAGCTGCTGGCGAGCTCCTTGTGACCTCTGATCACCCCTGGCACACCCTGTGGTGCCTGGCACCATCTTGTGATGCCAGTGTCAGTGATAGAATATCTTGAGTGCCAAACAGGTTCCACTAAAGTTTTTGGTATTTTTTGTTTTGGATATGCTTTGGCAGTTGTATCACCGTAACACGAGTGAGTTACTGTTTACTGGTGGTCAGTGTTTTTGGAGAAGCATCAGTGTTTGTACAGGACGATCACCTCACCACCACACTCAACTCTCACACACGACACGGGTGTGATCCCCCCCACCACACCCACGTACACGTACGTACGTACGAACGTCCCAGAAACCATTAAGAGCAAACACCAGTAATTGTCCACGGGTGTTGAACCGGCAGCAGCGCTGGGAAACACCTTTTATTGTTAATGAAGAATATCTGGTTTTCGATGATGTGGGTGGGCGGCCCCGCCCACCTTGTGACTCTGGGCGGCCTCCCACCTTGTGACTCAGGTGGGTGTGCAGGTGTCTACGGCTCAAACAGGTATATATAAGAAACAAAAGGTGTCAGTACTGAACCTTGTAGTTGTCGCCTGTTACCCAGGTCTTACAGAGTCACGAGAAATAAAGTGATGTTCAGTGAAGCCAGATTTCAATTGGTAGGTAAAGGACACAGGTGCAACTAATGCGACATTTTGTTGCAACTTTTCGCTCTTCAGGAGCTTTGTCAAGCCATTACAAACATTACAAGGACACTGAGGGCATATAAAATAGGTACCACCAACAGCCTCTTTTAAAGAAGTTGAAGTTGTAGATACACAGGATGTACCAAGAACGTTAACTGCACGAACAAGTTCAGTCCAGCACCTGAATTATTGGGAATGCTTTAAGTCCTCCAACTGTACAACCTTTAATGTAGATGAGAATCTGAAGGATAGCTGAAGGATGTTTCCTGGGATCGACACCTGTTGTCCGGTCCCAAACAAGGCCTGCAGGTGGAATCAAGCTGATCAACCAGCCTGTTACTGCTGACCACACTAGTCTAATGTACGAGCCACAGCCCGGGTTTATAAGTAACTGACTTCAGGAACTTGTCAAGGTCCCTAGAAAATTATTGGGGAATTGGTCCTAAATCTGCACACTGAAACCACTCCTTACGAGAACAAGTTCGGCAGACGGTGCAGAACACCTTTCAATACAAAACACGAATGTAGTGAGCGTTAGAAGAGTTAACTCAGTAAAGTGTAAGGGAGCCAAGACTTTTCAACAGTCTACCTTTAAAACATAAGAGGAGTCACCAAGGGAAAATCTAGTTGTCTTCAAGAAAGAACTGGATAAAAAGCTTGATCAGCCGGGTCCCGGTGTCTACGTTGGCTAACACTAACAGCCTGGTTGATCAAGTCGTCAACCCGGAGGGCTGTTCTGAGACCCGGCTGCTGAGGCGGGCACCCCCAGAACAGTCCTTAGGTTGGCAGGTAATAATTGTTGATGGCAGTGAATTAAACATTATTAATAACTCTTACTTTAAAAATCACTGAATTACCAACACTTTTAATGATTTATACAACCTACAAGTGTACTTGTCACCTGTCTACTATGATGACTCCTGAACCTTGTACTGGTCACTAGTGTCTACTATGATGACTCCTGAACCTTGTACTGGTCACTAGTGTCTACTATGATGACTCCTGAACATTGTATTGGTCACTTGTGTCCACGCTGACCCTTTCTTTTATGGAACATAACAAGACAAAGATCACGACAGCCAGGACGATGACTTGGGTGGGTATTGAGAACTTTCAAAACAAGGAAATAATGCCGATGGTGACATTTTTCAAATCACTAGTGCCCCCTCATTTAAATATTCTCAGTGCGAGGGCCCCCGTTCTTCAACTTTTATATTTTCCTTTGGGTTGGGGGTTACGAATGATATAGTGGGGAAATCCTCGGCATTAAAAGTGGAAAATAAGAATCTATTAATTACCCAAATTATACAAACCAAATGTGCGGAGGAATTCAAGTAGTTAAAAAAGATAATGGTATCTGGATAGGCTAAGAACCCCACCCCAAACTTTTTAACGGGAGTTTTTAATCTCCTCATGAAAAATGGAAGATGGGGGCCCCAAATGTTATACCAGAAATAACCCCGGGAAGCCCCCTGGCTAAACAGGCACATACCGGGGAAAACTAATGAGGTTTTGGAAAAATTTCCCAAACCAACAGATAATTGATCCCACTAGAAAAAATCCCCCGGTTTTGGGATATTAAAAACAACGGGGAATTAATCAGATACAAAACCTTACAAAAACAATATCTCTGATCATAACATCATAGAAGTTCAAACTAGTATTAACTCAGGGTTAGGGAACTGCGGCACAATTTTTAGAGACGGAATGTTCAGAAGTTTAATTTTAATAACCATAAAAAAATAAACCAAGAGCTATCAGACATATCAGGGGGAATCAGACATGAGAAACCCTAAACCCCAAAAATTCCAAAAGCTGAATACAAAAACATAAAAGGTATTTTGGCAATGCCATTGGGGAAACCCCAGAAAAAATCAGATAGAGAGAGGGGCGTAGGGAGATGGTACGAAGAAAACGGGTTAAAAAAAGCTAAAAAACACAGTTATGTTGAAACAGAGGAAAAGGTACCCTTTAAACCCGAGAGATCCCCGGAATTAGAGAAAAAACTTAAGATGTCATCCTGACAGAAGAAGACAAAGGGAACAAAGCCATACGGGATATTGCAAGAAAAAAAAATTTTTTCCCCTATGCAAAACCAAGCTAAGAACTACCTGTGGGAATTGGACCATTATTGAGGGGGGAGATTCGTATACGGACGATGAACGGGAAAATGGTGAAACCAAAAAGAACAGTATGAGTCGGTGTTCAGCAACCCACTAAATGACAGCAAGGTAAAAAATGCGAAATATTTTTCACCCCAGCAGAAGGCTCCCAGCCCAAATTAACAGACATTAGACCCCCCATAGATTTCGAAAAAAAATGGCCAAATGCCCAATCACTGTACCGGGACCAGATTCATGGAATGTTTTTTATTTAAAAAACAGTGAAAAGTACCATTAGAAAGGCCCTTAGTATTCTGTGGAAAAAAGAGCTTAGATCTAGGGGGAAATTTCCCAGAGGCCCTTAAAGAGTGCAAAATAGCTCCTTTGCATAAGGGAGGTAGGGCACTAAAAAAAATTAAACAGACCAGTAGCCCTCACTTCCATCATAAAAATCTTTAAAAGAGTGATGAGATGGCAGATTAAAAAAGTTCATGGACCCCCCAACATAACCCGAACCAGCATGGTTTTTAGAGGGGGACTTTCATCCCTTTCAAAAACGGAACCATTATGACAGAAATTTACGGAGGCATTGGGGGACGACCAAAAACGAAGTGATTTAAAAGTTTTTGGAAAGGCGTTTGACAAATGCGATTGGGGTGTTTGGAACAAATGGGGGGCCATAGGCATTAGGGGGGAAGGTAGGCAGATGGATTTTGATTTCCCTAACACACAGAACAAAAAAAGAAATAGTGAACGGGGCAAGATCCAGCATCAGCGAGGGTCCCGTGCCCCAAGGCACTGTTTCCCCACCCTGCTGTTTTTCATCCTCCTGCCCGACATAGATAAAAACACCCAGCACACTTTTTTATCATCATTTGCAGATGACACTAAAAAAGCATGAAAGTCACAAGGTAGAGGACACTGAAAAAATTTCAGGAGGACATGGGGGGGGTCTTCCAATGGGCAGTGGGGGGAAAAACATGACGTTCAATGGTGATAAGTTTCAGCTGCTTAGGTATGGAAAAAAGAACTCAAAAAGGGAAAACCATATACAAAAAGCAAGAGGGGCACCACATAGAACGAAAGAAACACGTAAAAGACTTGGGGAAAAATTATGTTTTGCTGATCTGTCGTTTAAAGACCATAACAAGACAAAGATCACAACAAAGGGAAGATGACGGGGGTGTGAGAACTTTCAAAACAAAGGGGAAAAAATGCCGATGGGGGCCTTTTTTCAAATCGCCAGTGCTCCCCCACTTAGGGAAAACTGCTCAGTGCTGACGGGCCCCCTTCAGGGCAGGAGAAATAGCAGAGCTGGGAAAAAATCCAGGATCGTTTACGGCGCCTTGAGCCATTGAAACATCTAAATTATTGGGGGAAAGCCTTCAAGTCTTGGGAAAATGTACTCATTGGGGGAGGAGAGAGAGATAAAGATAATATATACCTGGGAAAATAATTTAGGGCCTGGTCCCAAATCTGCACACTGCCATAACAAAATACTGGGTGAGGGGATATGGGGGAAAGGGAAAATAAACCCAGTGAGGAGCAGGGGGGTGGGGACAATACGGGGGACTTATTTAAAATCCGGGGTCCCAGACTTTCCCAAAATCTTCCCGAAAATATCCTAAACCGGCTGAAACCCGTGTAGAAGTTTTAAAAGGGAAAATGGGCAAATATCTTCACCAGGTGCCAGATCAACCCGGCTGTGATGGATATGTGGGAACAGCGGCCCCCCCAACAGCAACAACCTGGGGCCCCTGGCCGGGGCACCATTTTTGGGGAAAACCCGGGGCCCGGGTGTTCCGGGGGAACATTTAAAAATTTCCTGGCTGGGTCGGGGCATTTTTGAGCCCCGGGGGGGATTTGGGCTTGTTTTGCATGGGCCAGTGGCCTGCTGCAGTGTTCCTTTTGGGGTTTTTGGAAAACCCAACTTTGTACATGCTGACGGCCCCCCTTCAGGGGGGAGAAATAAACAGGCTGGGAAAAAAACAGGGAAACGTTTTTGGGTCCCCATTAACCAGTAAAAACACCCAAAATTGGGGAAAGCCTTCAAGTTTTTGAACATGTACTCATTGGAAAAGGGGGGAGAGAGAAAACATTTGCCCTTTAAAAACATACTGGAGTAAAAGATATGGGGGGGAATTTAAAAAAAACCCAGTGGGGGAAGGGGGGCGGGGGGGGACAATAAGGGGAAAACTGTTTAACATCCGGAAGATATCAGAAACACGGCTGGGAAACCCGTGCCAGAAGCCCAAGAGGAAAAATGGAAGGGCTTCACCGGGGGCCCGATCAACCAGGCTGTGATGGTATGTGGGGCGGGGGCTCCCAGCAAAACCTGGTTTATCAGGCAAAACACCGACGAGCCTCCCTGGCCCGGGGGGGGAGTAGTTAAACTCCCCGGGAAAATTGAAAAGGTATATCAAAGGTTATCATAACCGTCTCTTTTTCTCATGTTATCCGTGTATCCTCTTGAGCTCTCTCGTCATTCCTGGCTCATTTTTTTGTTTTTATTTTTTCCGGGTTTTTTCCGGGGCCCTGTACTATCCCGGTTGCCGACCTTCCCAGGTCTGGGGACCAGTACCCCGGGGCCTTTTACCCCGGAAGCGACAGCGGGGAGGGAGACAACCTCAACATCCAGTTCATTCCACTTCCCCCCCCACTGAGAGTGTAAAAATACTTTTTTAGCGTTCGTGTGGTTCATCTGCATGCACGCGTCCCGCCTCCCCGGGCCCCCCTGAGCTCTTCCTAACCCCCCGGGGCCTGGCCCCCCAGGTTACTAAAAGGGTTTCCAGTGATAATTATTTGCACTTTTATATCTTCCGGGCCAGTCTGGGCCCTCACGTCCCCTTTCTTAACCCTCCCCTTTCTGCTAGCACGTCCTTTTCTGCTAGCCCTCCCCCTGCTCACACGTTCCCCTTCTCCTGTGGTCCTTGGAATTTTTTTGTTTTGTTTCCCGGGCCCAGACAGCTCCCGGGACAGCATCTTTTGGGTTCCCTTTCGATTTCGGGTTTCAAAAGTTTTAACTACGTACTTGTGTTTTTTCCCGGGCTCTAATATTTTTAACATTTTCCCCCTTCATACACAAAGGGGGAAATTTTTAAAAGGGGAAATTAATAAATTCTTAGTTCCCGATTAGCCGAGGACCCTTTTTCGTTGTACTGTTTTCTTCTAGCACCAACAACCCGGTTGGTCAGGTCATCAACCAGGAGGCCGATTGGGATCGGGAATCTCCGATTTTTGTCGTTGTGTACGGGGGATCATCGGGTGTTTTACTATCGAAACTGTGGGGAAAAAAAGGGGGCGGGAACTAAAAAAACTTCCAAACTATATATGCTAAGCGGACGATGATATTCCCTTTAAGGCACTTGCACTTCCTAGACTGGAATACTGATGAAAATTACAACATCTGGGGTTTCTTTAGATAATATTCCTACACTAACACCTTTTTTTAAAAATAAATTCTGGGAAAATTTCTGAGTTCGTCAAACTACGTTCGTGGAAGATAAAGGAGTAAATCTAAATTTAAATAGTTATTTCCTGACCTTCATGTCCCTGTCATGAAGCAAGAAAAGCAAGCACTAGTCCGACAAACCAGCTTGCAGCCTCAGAAAAGCAACAGCAAGCACTAGTACCTGAATAAAGCCATGTCCCCATGAAGCAAGAACAGCAAAATATCCTGACAAACCGCGCATGTCCCTGGATGAAGAAAGCACAAACCAAACCTACAGTAACCAGCTTGCATGTCCCTGGCATGAAGCAAGAACAGAAGCACTAGTACCTGACAGTAACCGGCAGTACCTGGAAGCAACAACAAGCACTAGTCCCTGACATAACCATCTTGCATATACCGTCAGGGAAAAGCAACAGCAAGCACTAGATGACGAACCATCTTGCATGTACCTGTCAGAACAAGCAACAAAAACCTGTACCTGATAACCATCTTGCATGTCCCTGTCATGAAAGAAAAAAAGCACTAGTACCTGCAGTAACCATCTTGCATGCCTGTCATGAAGCAAGCAAAACAAGCATAGTACCTGACAGTAACCTTTTTTTTCCCCCCATGAAGCAACAACAACAAGCACTAGTACCTGACAGTACCATTCCATAATTTGACCGTTACCTTTTAAAATATAAAATCAGCAGTCATAATTTTTACATACGAGGTGAAGAATGCAGGACGGGATTAAATGCCTCAGAATTTTCAAGATAAAGGGCTGCGGGCCACCACAAAAGCCTGGTTGACCGGGAAAGCACCAGACAGCCGGGCCCAGGGCCCGGGCCCGGGGACTTATCAAATGTATATCAAAGGTATCGAAAGAAACTGGATCTTGCTGCTTCATTAGCACCCCTTTTCTTGTACCCAGCCCCTTTCCACTCCAGTCTCACAAATCATGGCAGATATTCCCCTTTGGTCCACCACACGGCAGTTCAGGAAACCACCCCCTCCCTGAAACCGGGTCTTTAAACCCCGGGACTTCTATGAGTGATGGAGCCCCCGGGTCATTTAATTTCCCGGGATAACTCGGGTGGCCCCTTTGAGGTGACAGACGGACTTGTGTGGGGTGTTGTAAATCAACGTTCTTACTGTCATCAACGTCGGAGGGTTGAAAAATTGATAACCGTTGATAACAGAGAAAATGAGTAGTGGGATTTTTTTTTTTGGCTGGGGGTTTTTGGATTCTGTTCCATGGGGAGGTAAACCCACAACAGTAACTAGCTCTTTTGCATATTTACCTAGGTGAACAGGGATTTTGGGAAAATTTTTCCTATGTCAATTCACCGAATATTAAAGGGAGTTGTTCCTGTTAAAAGGATAAAGGGGCCCCTACCAGTTCTCACTGAGAAAAAATTTTTATAATAATAACCAGAACTGTTAAGGGGGTGGACGAAGCCAGCTAAGGCCCGGTCAGATGCCCAAAAAGCTCCCCCTATCATATGACTAAATCCCGTCGGAAAACACTAGTCCGTTTTTTGACAAACCTTGGAAGGGCGCTGCGCTCACGCTGCCGGGTTGGGGGAGGGTCGACGCAAGACACTCACAAAAAAAGCCCACACCCCCTTCTAATAATCTTTTGTAATTGTAATAATAGTGAAAATTATCAACATTAATTGAAATTGTTTCATTCAAAAATCAGGGGGGATGGCGCGAAAAAAGACAAGACATTAACAAGTTCTACTTCCCGACCATTGTGTTGGACAGTCGAGTTTTCCCCTGGTGTGACAGTCGTTTTCCCCTGGGGGGCAGTCGTCTTCCCTGTTGTGACAGTCCTTCCCGGGTTAAGTCGTTTTCCCCTGGTGTGAAGTCGTCCCCCTGGTGTGACAGTCGTCTTCCCTGGTGTGACAGTCGTTTTCCCCTGGTGTGACAGCCGTTTTCCCCTGGTGTGACAGTCGTCTTCCCTGGTGTGACAGTCGTTTTCCCCTGGGTGACAGTCGTCTTCCTGGTGTGACAGTCGTTTTCCCCGGTGTGACAGTCGTTTTCCCCTGGTGTGACAGTCGTCTTCCTGGTGTGACAGTCGTCTACATGTAAACCCTGGAAAAATTTTTTAATAGATCCGAAAGGGAAAAAAACACTAAGTAAACACAAGGACATATTTATTAGAACACGCGATCCTGGGACCTTGATCTTTGGGATGAAGTCCGGAAAAGTTGTCTTTGTCCTGTGTTCCCGTGTTTTCTAAACTAGATGTCGACGTGTCTGGGTTATGGTCAGTCACAGCCTCGCCAGTACTGTTGCTCCGGGTTTTAAATTTAAATTACTTATCTTTTTTTAATATGTTATGGAAAACAGTCAAAGTAATCCGGGTTATACTGTGGGAGGATGTGTTGAGTCAAGGGTCACAGTGAGTGTCACGATAATCCCTGTGTGACCCCACAGCCCCACCCTCCCCCCCCCGCCTCAGCACCCCCCCCCACCCCCACCCCCCAAACCCCCCCTGCCCCCCCAGAAAAATTAGCGGGGTTCGCGTTTTCCCGGGGAAACCGGGCGAGATATTTCATTCCCAACCTGACCGTAGTGTTTATACAAGACTGTGACAGTGAGCACCAACAGTCTCACTGATCCCCCGTCCTGGGGCCCTGGTCTGTGATCGGGCGGGGACCATGATCATGGAAACCATCTTAAAAGTATCCCTGCCCGGCCATATAATATTCTGGAATAAGTAAAATTAGTTAACAAAAACTCTTTTAAAAATTAAGTCCTTTCTAAAAAAATTTTTGGAAAGGTACACTCGTGGCGGACAGTCTCATCGCCTCCATCAACAAACTCCTTTTCCCCCTTTCTGATAAAAATTATCTTCCATGCAAATTTTCTTTGTTACTTTAACATGTTTCTCCTCATTTGACCAGCCCCTCCCGCTCATTATTATACTTATCCTCCAAAAAATTTTTAATTTCATTTTCTCTTTAAATTACACCCCACGACCCCATTGACCACTGATCCCCCTTTACCACTACGACCTCCCCCTTACCCTACGACCTCCCCTTGCCCCCTACGCCTCCCCCCTTTACCACACGCCCCCCCCCTTGACCACACGACCTCCCCCTTTACCACTACGAAACCCCCCTTTACCACACGCCCCCCCCTTGACCACTACGACCTCCCCCGTCACTACGACCTCACCCCCCGACCACACGACCTCCCCTTTTACCACCCCTCCCCCCGACCACTGCCTCCCCCGACCCCTGACCCCCCTTTACCCAGACCTCCCCTTGCCACACGACCTCCCCCTTGACCCTTTTATCTTCTAAAATACAAGAGCAGTTGTTTTCCGCTTTTTAGCTGGGTGTTAGCCCCATAAAAAATAACCCCGTTTCCCAGATTGGGCCCCGCTACAAAAAAGTTTGACGATTGGGGGGGCAGAGCAAACGTCTCCTGGGCACTGTGGAAAAAAAAAAAAAATTTTTACCATTCAAGCACCCCCCACAGTGGGTTTATCGAGTCCCCAGACGTCTGTGACGATAAACCCACTGTGTGGGGCGTTTTCAAAAGGATACTTACTGCTTTTGTGTTTTTTTTCCATTGGTCGGTATTTTTATCCATTTATTTCCAGGTTCATCTCGTAAGTGGAGTCCTCAAGGAAGGTGTCTTCATTTGGTGGGAACCTTCTTGAAGGAATTGTACTTAATTTTTCCTTCTTTCGATTTAAGCTGAATGCCCCCCATGTTCAAGCACTATATAACCCTACAGGTTTAGTGATATCCACCTGATTTAAATTTCCCAAGGGGTGTGTGTGTGTGTGTGTTTTGTGAAGAGGTAAGGGGGTCAAGGGGGCCCTTGACCTCTGACCTCAGGTAATACTATTCCCGTGAAAACCGTGGATATAGTTCCCCCTCTAAGGTGGCAGTAAATCAGTCACATAAATATAGTTCGATATACCCGACGTGCCACATTATCAAAATTTTGAGTTTGAAGAACCGAGGTTGCTAAAAACATGAATGATGCACAACCTTGGGCATCATGGGGCTTTAACAGGTCGATTTGCCCCCGCAATTGATGAACTATCTGGGATGCTTTACTGCGGCTGAGTAACAGCCGGTTTATCAGGCCTTGATCCCCGGGAGGCTGGGGTTTTTCTGGCGCAGGGCGGACCCCCCGGGCGCTTTCGGTATTCTTCAGGGACCGGGCCGCAGAGGGATCCCCGGGCTACAATTACCTCACTAATCGTGTAAGACAGGAAAACTGAGCTTGACCATTGTTTATCCCGGGCAAAGTTTCCCCAGCCCGGGTCTCAGACCGGCTCCCCGTTGTATCTAATCAATCGGTATTTGGGGAACAACAAAGTCCCTCCCCCCTCAGATCATCGTTTACTTGATTCAAATCCACTTTTTAAAAACAGCTGAAGGCTGCTGATTCCCTTATATATGAAGGGCCGGTGTGGAAGTCAGGGCCCTTTTCACTAAGGAGTTGTTTAATATCTTTTCGGCAACCGCTTTTCAGTGAAGGTGTTTTACGTTTTTGAATCTCTTGCTCGGCAGACGTTGAGTCAGTCCCCACAGTGTTCCCCGTGAGGGGCAGTCCCCACACAATTTCCTTGACGGGTCAGTCCCTACCCCAAAGTTCCCCGTGGAGTCAGTCCCCACAATGTTCCCCGTGCAGTCAGTCCATACACAGTGTTCCCCGGCAGGGCAGTCCCTACACAGGGTTCCCCGGCAGTCACCCCCTTTTTCCCGTAATCACCACACAAGTTCCCCCGTGACGGTCAGTCCCTAAAAATGTTCCCCGTGACAGTCATCCCCCACAATGTTCCCGGGCGGGGCAGTCCCTACACAATGTTCCCGTGACGAGTCAGTCCCTACACAATGTTCCCGGGCGGGTCAGTCCCACACAATGTTCCCCGTGACATCAGTCCCTACCCGTTCCTGTGACGGGTCGTCCCCAGTGTTCCCCCGTGACAGTCAGTCCTACACAATGTTCCCCGTGACGAGTCAGTCCCTACACAATGTTCCCGTGAAAAAGTCAGTCCCCAAATGTTCCCCGGGCGGGTCAGTCCCCCACACAATGTTCCTGTGACAGTCAGTCCCTACAAATGTTCCGTGACGGTCGTCCCCACAATGTTCCCTGTGACGAGTCAGTCCCCACAAGTTCCCTGTGCGGGGCAGTCCCTACACAGTGTTCCCCGTGACGGGGCAGTCCCTACCACAATGTTCCCCGTGACAGTCAGTCCCCCACACAATGTTCCTGTGACGAGTCAGTCCCCACCTTGTTCCCCGGGCGGTCGTCCCTACACAAGTTCCCCGTGACGAGTCAGTCCCTACCAATGTTCCTGTGACGGGGCAGTCCCTAAAAGTTCCCGGGCAGTCAGTCCCTACACAATGTTCCCGGGCGGTCGTCCCTACACAAGTTCCTGTGACGGTCGTCCCTACACAGTTTCCTTTACAGTCAGTCCCACACAGTGTTCCCTGTGACATGTCCCTAAAAGTGTTCCCCGTGACAGTCAGTCCCTAAAAATGTTCCCCGGGGGTCAGTCCCACACAATGTTCCCCCGTGACGTCAGTCCTACACAATGTTCCCGGATAAATTTTCCTATCTGTTTTCCTGTTGGTTTAAAGGAAAGGGGAAAGCCCCCCCTGCCCCCAAACCAGGGGCCCGGGGGTCAAGGCCTGATCAACCAGGCTGTTACGCTGGCCAGAGGCCCCAACATGAACCACAGCTCATCTGGTCAGGGAAATGAATTGAGGGGAAATTGTCCCGTTCCTCTTGAAGCATGGGTTTGTTTGGGAATTTCCTTACTCGGAAGACGTTGAAAATCAGGACCCTGACCTCATTTGTGTGTCAGATCTATAATTATTTTCACCAGCCAAAAAAAAGGGTGTTTGTGTATAAGACTATCCCCCGTCAGCACACGTACCATGTATTTTCTCTTGGCACTTTTTTTTTGAGGGGTGGGACCATGGTGGTGGGGACCATGGTGGTGGAGACCATGGTGGTGGAGACCATGGTGGTGGAACCATGGCTGGCCTCCAGCAGTCACTGCAACTCACACTGTTTAACAATGACACAGCGGCACATATCAAGCACTTGTTTAATATCCACTTTCTGGAGGAGTGGCAGGGTGTTCTATCAGTGGCAGGGTGTTACTATGGTGACGATGTTATAATGGCAAGTAAGGTGTTAAAAAGGGGGGCGCCCCCGTGGCCAGATAGCCCTGGACCCCTGGGGGCCCCTTGTGCATTGTATTTATTTATGGGTGTTACTGCACTATGTTTCTCCACATCCCAGTTTTTTCTTCTTCAGAAATTTTGGGCAACCCTTCACGCCCTACCATACCTACTCTTGAAACGGATGGTGTTTGCCCCAACATTTCCCTCTCATTATTCTCTAACTAAAAAAAACTAATGTTTGGAAATTTTTTTTTTCTCGGGGCTGTCGTTTTTGCCATGGCCGACCAGCTGTGCTCGCGTCCCCGCGTTCATGCCCCTCTTTAATATTTTGTATATATGTTTTGTTCTTTAATACAACATGGACCTTCAAGACAAGTGTTATTCGACCCACAAAATATTTAAAATGTGTTTTAAAAAACTATTTGAGTGTTTGGTCTTTTATTTCAGTAAATTTGTTTTTTAAAAACAATATATTCAGTATTGAAGGAAAATATATTTTTGGCAACGTGTAAAGGCCCCCCCTCCAAACTGATGAGAAATAACGTTTTAAAATCTAAGTAAAGGATATTCACACACTGTACACCGTGTGGTGGACCATACTGGAGTGGGACCCGTATACAAAGCGCAAAAAACTAATCCCGGGGCTAAGGGGTATGTCCTACGGGGGAGGTTAGAACCAACCCGACGGCCCGGAGGAAGGAGGGGGTAGGGGGGACATGATAACGAGTAAAAAACTGGGGGAATTGACAAAGGGGGACAAGTAACAAGGGGACACAACTGGAAATTGAAAACCAGATGAGTCTTAGGTATGTTGGCGTATTTCTTCACCCTTAGAGTTGTCAGGAAGTGAAATAATCTCAATGAAGAAAGGGGGCAGGATCGAACATAGCCAACGACCAGCAAAAGGCGGGGGCCCGGAGTGTGACAGTTTTCTCTTTCCCTTTGTTGGGGATAAAAAACAATATTTCCCACTAAAAGGGATCAAAAAAGACACAGGTTGAGAGGGTTTTTTTAAAAAATTTCCCCCTTTAAGAGTTAAACACTTGATAAAACTAAAAGAACGTAGCGTTGTCTTAATAAAAGCTTTTTATAACTTGTCTTTTTCTTTCATCTCCTGTGTTCAACAAGAGACTTTTGGGTCTCGTGGCATGCACGCTTAACTTTTTCCCCGTTAAAACCAGTGGGTTTGGGGAACTATTCGGTGGCCAAGTAATGCCTGGTTGATCAGGTCTTGACACACCGCAAGGCCTGGTCTGGAGCGGGCCAGGGGTTTCCCCCCAAAAACCCCCCCGGTGGATCACATTGATGGGTTTTAATTTTGGGAAATTTCATACTGTCAGTGTTATCAAAGGGTTAAAATAGAGTAACAACCCCGTCAAACTCACCAAAAACCCGTTCTCCTTGAACACTTCCTTGTGTCTTCCTTCTCAATTTTTCATTTCCTGGTAAAACAGGTTTTGTACTCCCCCTTTGTTTCCTGGGGGAAAGCAACCGGAGCCATTTTATCAGGGTTTTTTTTAATGAATTTGACAAAGAGTTTATAATGAACTTCATATAATGTGTTTTTTCCCCCACCTCATCATTGCTCTCACCTCATCATCGTCACTCAGCTGGATTTTAATTTTCTGAGTCGAACACAGAGTGGTGGGCAGAGTTAAGTCGGGGGCTGATGAAGAGCTCTTTTCCACATGGCACGTACTCCCCCCATTCTTTCCTCATCCTCGTATAAAACATAGACAGATGTAAACCTAACGTTTACCCTTTGCAACGATAGGAATCTAGGGACTCATCCATTGGGAACGGAAAACCCCCCAGAAGATATAAACCAATTTTCCCAATGGACAACAGAGAACAATATGATGTTCAATGGGGACAAATTTCCTCTCCATTATAAAACTGGATGAAAAATAGAAAAACTGAGTATACACAAACCTAATCACAAATAGAGCGGGAAAAGTATTTGGAAGGACTTGGGAGTGTTTTTCAGGGATCTCACCTTCAAGGATCAAAACAGCACTGTCATTGTAACATCTGCGAAAAAAAATGAAAGACTGGAAAAGAGAACCTTCAAAAAAAGGGGATCCCAGCCAATGATCCTCTTTAAATCACTTGTTCTTCAAGGGGGTTTAAAATGCAGATCTAGAAATTAAAAAACCTTTTCCATCAAACACCTTAATTGCTGGAAAGCTTGGAGTCACGACTTGTACTCACTGGGGGGGGCGGGGAGGTACACCCTAATTACCCTGGAAAAACCCAGGGAAAGGGTGTTCCCCGACAAAAAAGGGGGGGCCCCCAAAACAGACGGTGCAACGTACCCCCCCCCGAAAAGCAGGGGGGGCCAAGACACTAAAAAAAGGGCAAATGTCCACGGGCCCCCGACTGTTCAACAGCCTTCCACCAGGCATAAGGGAAAACAAAGAATTAAAAAACTGAAGCCAATACGACCCTGTGTTTAGTCAATCATTAATCAGTCAAATGAATGACAGCCCAGATTTTTTTTTCATGAATGAAACAAAAAACACTGCTGACATCCCCATAATTTCTGACCTAACACCCCCCAACTCGCTTGGAAGAACCCATTAATAGCATGGCCTGAACTTTCCCCCAGACACACTGTGAAACTCAGATTCATCGAGGTTGGAAACCTGTGCATTAAATTTTATGGAAAAGGGAAAAACAAAAGTCATCCAAAATTTAAAAACATTACATTTCAAAAAGGTGGGAAAGTTTAAAAAAAAAAAAGTTGGACGATGCACTGACGCCCCACATTATAAAAACTACCGAAATTTACATAACCCTTTTGTCTTTGGTTTAATTTTTAAAAGGTTTGGAGAGTTTCCTACCTGGCCCTTCCCCTTCCCAGTCGATTGCCCAGCCCTTCTAGGCAGGGTGGGTCCCAAGGCGGGAGCTTTCCATCTGCGGCTTGCAACCCCGCCCTTCCCCCGTCACCCTTTTGGGGGGGGGAAGGTAGCAGACCAGAGGGGCCTAGCAACATTCCCACCTTGTTGGGGCGAATATGGCTGGCCGGGGACCAGTTGGCCCCCCGCTGAGGTATCCCCCCGGGGAACAGGTCTCGCCACTCCCCCCGGGGGCCGGAGCCGGGTCGCCATTTTAAGACCGGGCCGGGGGAACGGGGAATCAACACCCCCTCCTTCCCTTAGGCTTTTTGGTTCTTGCCTGATCAACCCGGCAATAGTTGCACAAGCCAGGGCAACCGGGTTTTGAGCTGCTCCTCGCCTCTCGGGAAATTACTGCCCATTGACGTGGTCTTAACTGGAAACTAAACGCAGATACAGGTGTTCACAGACTTTAAGACTCATCAAAAGTGCATGTTTTTAATATGCACAAAATGAGGAAAAAAAAATAAGGGGAAAAAAAATAGGCAGATGGTTATTGGCTTCCTAATAAGTAGAACCAAAAGAAAATGGAACAAGTGAAATTAGGGGAAACCCACAATGGAAAGTTCTTTTCCCCCGAGGCACAGTATTTGCCTCGATTCTCTCCCCGTATGCGACATAAACAAATGCATAAATTTAGCCAAAACCCTTTGCTCGAAAAAAGCTCAGTCCCCAAACACGGTCCGGGGGCCCTTTGCGCCCAACCTTTGAGGTATAGAAAAAAACACCAACCAAATTTAGCGGCGTTCGCGGATGATACGAAAATAAGTTAAACGAAAAAAACCTTTGATGTATGAGGTGTATGAACGACAAACAAAAAACATCATCAGTTAAAAAAAAAAAAGAACAAAACGCAGCAAGAGGATATAATGAAGTGTTGCGGGGGATGAGATTAACATAGTTTTCAAGGATGAAAATTTTCAGTTGTCAGATATAGAAACAATGAAAACTCAAAGGAACATGAAAAAAAAAACAAAACGCGGATGACTACCAAAAGAACGTAAAGAACCAGGGTGTCATAATGTCAGGAAAGAACACAGTAAGGAAATTTTGGGAAAAACGAAGGAATGTCGGGGGGATAATAATTTTAAAAAAAGGGGGAAATTTCCAGTGATAAGTATTCAAATCACTTGTGATCTCTGGATTGGTATATCCAGTGGGGGCGCCATGATGGGGGAAAGATATCGCTCAACAAAAATTGTTCACATCCTGCAGAGAGTCATAAAAAATGTACACTACTGGGAAAAACACGAAAATTCTGAATATGCCCCCTCAAGCAGGTACTTGAAGGCCAGATGTGATAACCCCCGGGAGCGCTTCTTTTGATTATAATAATAATATTGAAGGCCAGATCCCAAACCACACACTGCAATAATACCTCTGAAGTGATGGGGGGAAGAGTAAAATAAGCCCAGTGAAGGGCAGGGGGGCCCTGAGCACAATAAAAAAACACTATATCAACATCAATCCCCCCTATTCAGCATTCTACCCGAAGATAGAAAAACACTGGAACAAATGTGAAAGAACCTTCAAAAGGAAACTCTATTAGTTTCTCCACCAAGTGCCAGATCAACCCGACTGTGATGGGTGTTTGGGATACGCGGACGGAAGATTAACGTAGAGTTAGGAGGGCAGTGTTTCTCACATTCAAACAATAATGTTAGCACAGTCACAAGGAAAAAAGACTGGGTAACTAAAAATTCAAAAAAAAAAGGGTTGGAAAATTGATGATACTTTTTAAATTTACTGTCCTCTCTAGGCAGCAAAATGTTGTGTTCTAACGCCCCCGCAAGCCAAAGGAAAATTTCAGATCAGAGAATGTTCAGAGAATCTTCCCACTCTATAAATTCAGTGACTCACCAAAATTGGGAAAGACTTAAATCCCCCGATGTACCTTGGAAAGAGGGAAAAAACCTCATAATTTACACCCGGGGAAAATTTGGGGGATTGGGCCCAAACCGTAAAAATCGCTGCCCCCATATGGGACAAATTACCCTCACTGAAGTTGGAGTATGAGCATAAAGACAAATTGAATATGTAAAGACAAGACTTTTACCATACATAAGGAAATGACCAACGCCCCTGGCTGTCTTCAAAGGAATTGATATGTTATTAACGTTAGTTCCATCAGACGGAAAGGGGTTGTTGCT
>WNWK01036274.1:0-19259 GCA_009830355.1 Cherax destructor | reverse complement strand
TTTTCACAATTTTAACATTAGCACCATACCTGGGGTGAAACCCTGCCACAACTCTAAGTGCTCTCAGCCTTTCTTTGTATTGACGACAAAGTCTCGTTACAACAGGTCCAAGTAGTGGGACCTCAAAGCCTAGATACCTGTATCTGTTTACATATTCTAGAAGAGACCCATCATGCAACTGGATCTGGCGAACTGTGCCTCTCTGTCGAGGAGGACGCCAATTGAGTATCTTTGTTTTATCAGTAGAGATTATCAACCCCAGGTCCTGACACGAGGCTAGTACATGGTTAAGGATGTTTTGGGTGTTGGAGAATCCGGTGGTGTGAATCAATATATCATCAGCGAAACTGATCATATAATGATGGGGCTGGCTAGGCATAGCATTAAGTAAGGCATTAATTAGAATATTGAATAGAGTGGGACTGAGCACACCTCCCTGTGGGGTTCCTAATTCAAAGTCTTTAGTTATACTTCTATTCCCCTGGAACAACACAGAAGACTTTCTGTTGGACAGGTAGACTTTAATCCAGCGGAGAAGCCATCCTCCAACATCCATTCTGGCAAGTTCACTAATGATTACATGTCGGTTGGCAACATCAAAAGCAGATTTAAGGTCAAGGAAGGTAGTGTATGAGCTGTCAGTGTGCAGAGTGAGAAAGGTAGCTATGCAATGGTGCACACTCCTTCCATGCATGAAACCATGCAATCGGGGGGACAAAAAAATTTTGATTCTGTACATGAGACGATTAAGAATCATCCTCTCAAATGTTTTACATAAGCAGCTAGTAAGAGATATTGGGCGAAATGAATTTTGTTGATTGGGCTTTGGAATGGGAATGATGAGGCTGTTGGTCCAAGATTTAGGGAGCTCCCCAGTTACATAGCTCATGTTGTATAATTCGAGTAAAGGATTGCCTGGTACTCGACACAGCAATCTTAGTATATTGTAGGTAATACCATCCTCACCAGGCGACGTGGAGTTGCCTTTAGTTAGTGCTGCATCAAGTTCAAAGTCAGTGAAAGGAATGTTACAGTCATCTTCCTTGCTGAGCATAAAACAAACAAGTCTCTCCCTAGCATCATATTTGTCATTAAATTTCGCCTGTGTGGTACTGGGAAGATTTCCATAGCTAGATGTCACAGCCCAAGCACTGACTAGCTCATTCGCCCTATGTAAGGGATGAGGATGCGCAATCTGACCGGTTCTGTTACCCTTAATTCTATTTATGTCCCTCCATGCTCGGCTAAGTGGGGTGTGAGCATTAAGACCATTGACAAATTTTTCCCAGTCAGTTTGCCGCATGCTCTGTCATACGCTCTCTGGCAGGAGCAAGGGCAGTTTGAAAGAGCTTCAGCATTCCAGGGGTACGATGTTTTCTATCCCCGACTTTTCAACGACCTCCCTCCATCATAAGGGAAGTACCAACAGGCCTCTGGTTGTCTTCAAGAGAGAACTTGACAAATTCCTCATATCCGATCCTCACTAGGAGGGCTGTAGCTCGTACTTTGGACTGTGTGCAAACAGCCGAAACAGCCTGGTTCATCAAGACTTGTTCCAGGAGGAGGCCTGATCTGGGAACGGACCGCTGGGAAATTGATCCCGGGAAACTTATTCCAGTATCCTCAAAGTATCCCAAACCTTTTCAGTCAGATGATTCAAGAAATAGTAAGCATCTCACGGAATGGACAGGATTTAACCCATTGAAAACCTGCCTAAAAAATAGCAGGCTAATGCTCTCACTACTACACCACGGCGATCCTGATAAGACCCATCCAACTAGATGTTTCTGTACACACTGGAGGTTGACCTCAGAGAGAGATGAGCAAGGGCAAACAATAGCTACGTTTGTGTGAGTTTCGTTAGCATTTGAGATCACAGAAGTGCCCAGGCTAACCTTCCTAGTTTATAGAAACATACCAAGTGGGTTGAATATATATATATATATATATATATATATATATATATATATATATATATATATATATATATATATATATATAAATATATATATATATATATATATATATATATATATATATATATATATATATATATATATATATATAAAATTACATAATGTATTACAAACCTGGTCGCTGAGATAAGTTGCCTTACTGCTTATTCCGCGTCAGATACACCTAAGACGGTGGTAACAGGATTTCCCTTCACCGTCGACTAATATCTCTGCAAACTTCCGCATTCCTGCATATTCAGAAACACTTCAAGCATCTGACTTCTCTGATGCGTCTGATGCGAAGTAGAAAGCGAGAGATGCCGGAGGTTACGTAAGGAGGAGGAAGAAAAATACTGAAGGTTACATAAAGAGGGGGAAAGAAAGATGCTGGAGGCTAGATAACAATGAGGGGAAGACATGCATGAGACGAAATAAAGAGTAGAGATATTGGAGACTAGATAAGTTTACTTACTGAAGGCCATTTATGGAGGAGTACTTCCTGGAGGCTAAGGTTCTCAGTAATTGTTTGACGGTGGAAAGGACTGAGAAAGTCAATCCAGGTCTAACCGTCTCTTCAATGAACTCTTTCACACATTTGCCAGTCCTCTTCTTCATCTCATTCATTATAACTAACATAGAGGTACTGGTATACAGGAGTCTGGACTGTATCAAAAAATCTGACATCAAAATGAGCTTGTGAAATGAAGCAGTATTGTAAATGCAAATCCATGAAAATATACTGTGGAAATACATTATTGCCACAGACCTCTGTATTTGTGTTGTTTTATTCTTTGGACAATAAAACATATGTGAAATTCGATATATTATAATCAGGAATAAAATTAAAAAACGAATGAGACACTGAAGAAAACCTTAAAACTGACGAATGTGATGGTAATATTAGAGTAATACAAGGTTGTGTGTCCGGCGGGTCATCATCTGACTAAGACCCGCGGCAGGAAACACCTGTCCGGTGTCCTGGCGAACCTTCCCTACCTACAACCTTACCAACACATTCTGCTTCTTGTATCACGACTAACAAGTAAAATTATGTTTCAAAGAGCACAATATATTACTATTATGTACATAACATTTATCCAGAGCACTAAACTATCATTCAGCGCGAGGAACAGTGGAGGCTCGATCCTCCGACAGCTAATCTCGAAACAGAAACTCTTCGCCCCCAGCCAGGCTTCTTTCCCCACAATATAAATATAGTACATCATCATCATATCACTACTACATCTGCGGTCTCTGTATTTGACTGAAGAAGCCTACTGTGTAGACGAGACGTTTCAACAATAAAGATACCCAGTAACCCAACTGTTGCACATGTTTCTTACCCATCAAGATAAATAGATGATGAAACATCTAAATTATGTCATTTTCAGTGATCTGCATGACCCATAGTACTTTGTTAAACGCGCGCATTTTGCTGCCCGAAAATCTTGCTCTGGTGTCTAAGAATGAGCATAAATATAAGACGCAGATACAGTAACACAATCAACACTTAAAACTTGTGAATTCTTAATCTTTCAAAAAGAGAGACCAGAACAGTCAGTGACAGCAGTGCTGTGTTCTGTCATGTTCCTGTCTACGGCTGCAATATAGATTTTGAAAACTGCAAACCTTGTCTTTAAATCTGACAATTCTATAAAAAGACGAATTGTATCAGTTTCAAACTTCCAATTTTCTGAAGGGTAGCCTAATTTCAGTGCGATAAGTAGAGTTTGAAACAAGGATGATCAGCAGTGGTAAAGCCTTTCATTCACAATCGAGGGACCCCGGGTTTAACCCTGGCACAAATGAAAACGCTTGACATGTTTGCCTAACACTTGTTTCCTCTGTCCCTGTGGTGGGTCACACCACAGTCGCCTGGGCACTGAAAGGAGGTCGGGAAAAACAACTTTTAACCTGTAAATAAAACCGTTTTCAAAAATCCTATCAAGAAAATTCTAAATATCGACTAACATAAATATTTGCATTCAGAACGTACATTATATTTTCGCTAATATTCGAACATGATTCTTCTGATAAAATGACTCCACAAGAACCGATGATTAAAAGCCACACATACGTTGTAGAAATTATTATTATATTCATTTTATATCGATTACTTGCAATATTTTGTGTACTTGAATTTCTTTGACGATCTACTCTCAGGTAGATCCTGTGTGCCGCCAATCTATAATAATTTCCTCCCTCACCCAACTCGACATTCTTGACAATACTGTTCATCCTTAATAAAAATTATAGATTTCAACCAACGGGTTTCAATAGATTATACTGAAGTTTTATTCTTTACTAGTTAATGTTAGGTTTGATGTTGTGTTGTCTCTCTCTCAAGATGTCTCTTGAACACGCGGTCAAAACACAATTTATATTATGGAAGAGGTGTAAATGCACTGCCAAATATACATAGAAGAATTACAAAGTAAATCTTCACAGTCAGAATTTTTTATAAAGGTATTATGAGCAAAGAATCTGTTTATTCTTCAGTGTCTTTAAATTACTGATCATGGGATCATATTTAGTGTAAATAGGACCTGTTCTTACATCTATTTGCATCTTCATATGGAACTATTTCATCGGTATCAGTTTGTTAATATTTTCGACACACACACACATACACACACACACACACACACACACACACACACACACACACACACATAAACACACACATACACACACACATACACGTACACATACATACACGTACACAAACACGCATGTATGTACAACAGGTCTAGTGTCTAGTCGACATGTGCCTAGGACAAAATGGTAACTAATTAACACACACACACACACACACACACACACACACACACACACCACACACCACACACACACACACACACACACACATATATATATATATATATATATATATATATATATATATATATATATATATATATATTATTTATAGTATTCTAGGAATAAATAAGTGCATATTTGTGTCGGAGGATGTTAAGAGGGTCAGTCGAGCGTGTTCACCTGCTGTGGCTGACACGTTCAAGGTAAAAATCAAAATTAGACCCGAGACTTTAAAGGCCTGAGGAAGCTTTAGGATGCTGAGGAGACGGTTCTAATTATTCCCTGATGATCTCCGAGCGGCTGCCTCTCAACCTGCATGAACCAGTGTCTGTTTTTCTTGATGGTGGCTCTGCTAAATTATACTGATATTGGAATATTTGTTAATTTCAGGTTTCGGTGGGGTTTAAACCCGCGGCAAGCAGCCCAGAAATGCAAGCTGCAATATCCTTCGAACTAGTGACATTAGCAAAGAGTAGCTTTGACAGATTCATCTTTGTATCAAATTCGTTACCTTATAAACCCACATTTCTTCCGAACATCCTAGCATTCACTTTTAGAACCCATCTATAAATATGCTAATTAATCTTAGTGACATCATTCGTCCTTGTTTAAGGCCTAATTTTTTCAGAAAATAATTCCCCTCTCTTCTTACCCTAAGCTTCGCCATCCGTATAAAAATCTATTGCTTTTAATAACCTACCTATTTTAAAAAATTTCAACGTCTGCCACATTGCTCCCTTATCCGCATTATTATATTCCTTTTCTAAATCATAAATGCTACAAAAAGTTCCTTACCTTTATCTAAGTATTTCTTCAAAGTAAACATTTGGTCTACATATCCCCTACGCTTTTTAAATTCCTCTTGTTCCCCTGCGATCCTACTTTCTGTCTTATCCGTAATATTTGTAATAACTCTTCCATACATTTTACCCTGTATACTGAATAGGCTTGTTCCCCATATAATTCTTACATTGTGTTTTATCCCCTTTTCTTTTATGCAATGGTGTGTTGCATGCTTTCTGCGAATCACTAGGAACTTTTTCCCTTTTCATTCATATATTGAAAAGATGCACCAACCAGTATAGAAGTGTATCGCCACCTGCTTTTAACATTATTGTCTTAATCCCATCTATCCAGTTGTTTTTCATTTTATTCTACTCACTGCCTCACACACTTTCCCCACACTCGCATCTTTACTCCTACAAGATGTTATACCTCCCTGCCCAATGCACGAAATTACTGCCTCACTTTCATTATTTAACAACTCCTCAAAATATTCCTTCCATCTTCCTAGTATTTTTACCTTCTCATTTAACACCTCTCCTCTTTTAGTGCTAAACCCACTTGTTCGTTAGGCTTTCTTATAAATCTCATTCCGAATATTTTTGTTTTAGTCTCAGCAAAATTTGACTAGTCTTTTTGAAAAACTCTGGATTTTTTCTATTTCTCTGAAATGTTTGATGAGGTGGGGGCTCCATGCTGGTGCTGCATACTCCATGACAATCCTAACATGTTTTCTAGAGTCCTAAAAGATTGTTTACTAGGCTTCCTGAGGGTAGTTCTGAGACCGGCTAATCTCGGAAATGCTGCAGATGTTATGCGATTTATATTCACCTTTGTAATGTTCACTCCAAAATTCTTTTTAAGCAATATTCGCAGTTTCTGGCAAGATGTATTCCATGTGTGGTCGCTCCTCTCCGTCCCAGGTTTCCATGGCTGCATTTTGCCTGAGTTGAACTCCAGTAATCACTTATAAATCCATTTTTTTTGGTTCGTTCAAGTCTGCCTATAGACTCTGTCCGCTTCCGTTTGTATTCTTCTCACTATATTTTTTTTTTATCCTCGTCACCTTACTCTTTTCTATATTCAATTTCAATTTCCTTCTTTTACATACTCTACCAAACTCATCCACCAACCTCTGCAACTTATCTTCAGAATCTCCCAAAAGAACAGTGTCATCAGCAAAATGCAGCTGTGACAACTCCCACTTTGGTAAATACTCACCCATTCTCTCATTGGCTCTTCTTTGCACTCCCTCACCACTCCTTTAGCCTCTCTGTTCTTTTTCTCCTCCACATACTCTCCCTTCTGTATATCACTTCTACCTTGTAAAAAACTCCCTCATATGCTACCTTAATCTCCCTCACCAGCCTCTTCCAGCAACCACTCCACTCAGTGATTGCTGGAAGGACTGTCTGCTTCTGTGTACATTAAGATCTATCTTGTATTATCTAGATGTGTGAGGTAAGAATAGCATGGCGAAATGGTTATCTTTCCACCCTTCACTCCCCCTGTCCTCTGCTGGCATGAGACAGGAGGGAAAACTGTGCTATACCATATTGGGAAAAAACGACAAGGAGTTTACAGAAGAGATAAAAGTGAATAGAAGACATGGGTTATAAATTACCTCTTCTTTTTAGTACTGTTTCCATACTGGAACTACTCACAGATTTAGTATTATTATTATCATGGGGGAGCGCTAAACCTGTAGGGATTATACAGCGCCCAATAAGGGAAGGCATTCAGGCTTAATTCAGGGATTTGGAGCATAGATCCAATTCCCTAGATCAAGAGCCCCTCACTAGAATCAAGGAAACTCCCTCGAGGGCAACTACTCACAGAACTGTGTACCAGAGGTATTACTTCCACTCCCGGATACTGTGGACGCTCACCACAGATATATATATATATATATATATATATATATATATATATATATATATATATATACATATTATTATATATATGCGTGTTGTAAAAGTCAACTAAAATGCCGGGAACAATGGGCTAGTAACCCTTTTTCCTGTATAGCTTACTAAAAAGAAAAAGAAGAAAACCGTCAAAGTGGGATGTTTGAATGTGCGTGTATGTTGTGCGAATGATAAGAAAGAGATGATTGTAGATGTTATGAATGAAAAGAAGCTGGATGTCCTGGCTTTAAGTGAGACAAAGCTGAAGGGGGTAGGAGAGTTTCAGTGGGGAGAAATAAATGGGATTAGGTCAGGGGTTTCAAATAGAGTTAGAGCTAAAGAAGGAGTGGCAATAATGTTGAATAATCAGTTATGGCAGGTAAAGAGGGAATATAAATGTATAAATTCAAGGATTATGTGGGGTAAAATAAAGGTTGGATGTGAAAAGTGGGTTATAGTATGTGTTTATGCACCTGGAGAAGAGAGAAGTGTAGAGGAGAGAGAGAGATTATGGGAAATGTTGAGTGAGTGTGTGGGGAGTTTTGAACCAAGTGAGAGAGTAATTGTGGTTGGGGATCTAAATGCTAAAGTGGGTAAAAATGTTGTGGAGGGAGTAGTAGGTAAATTTGGGGTGCCAGGGGTAAATGTAAATGGGGAACCATTAATTGAGCTATGTGTAGAAAGAGGTTTGGTAATAAGTAATACATATTTTATGAAAAAGAGGATAAATAAATATACAAGGTATGATATAGCACGTAAGGAAAATAGTTTGTTGGATTATGTATTGGTGGATAAAAGGTTGATGGGTAGGCTTCAGGATGTACATGTTTATAGAGGGGCAACGGATATATCAGATCATTATTTGGTTGTAGCTACAGTTAGAGTAAAAGGTAGATGGGACAAAAAGAAAATGGCAACAGCAAGTAAGAGAGAGGTAAAAGTGAATAAACTAAGGGAGGAGGAAGTTAGGGTGAGATATAAGCAACTATTGGCAGAAAGGTGGGATAGTGCAAGTATGAGTAGTGGGGGGGTTGAAGAGAGTTGGGATAGTTTTAAAAATGCAGTATTAGAATGTGGGGCAGACGTTTGTGGCTATAGGAGGGTGGGTGCAGGAGGAAAGAGGAGTGAGTGGTGGAATGAAGAAGTAAAGGGTGTGATAAAAGAGAAAAGGTAGCTTATGAGAGGTTTTTACAAAACAGAAGTGTTAATAGAAGAGCAGAGTATATGGAGAGTAAAAGAAAGGTGAAGAGAGTGGTGAGAGAGTGCAAAAGAAGAGCGGATGAAAGAATGGGAGAGGCTCTATCAAGAAATTTTGCTGAAAACAAAAAAAAATTTTGGAGTGAGATAAACAAGGTAAGAAAGCCTAAGGAACGAATAGATTTGTCAGTTAAAAACAGAGTAGGGGAGTTAGTAGATGGGGAGCTGGAGGTATTGGGTAGATGGCGGGAATATTTTGAGGAACTTTTAAATGTCGATGAAAAAAGGGAGGCGGTAATTTCATGTACTGGCCAGGGAGGTACAACATCGTTTAGGAGTGAAGAAGAGCAGGATGTGAGTGTGGGGGAGGTGCGTGAGGCATTACGTAGAATGAAAGGGGGTAAAGCAGCTGGAATTGACGGAATCATGACAGAAATGTTAAAAGCAGGGGGGGATATAGAGCTGGAGTGGTTGGTATTTTTGTTTAATAAATGTATGAAAGAGGGGAAGGTACCTAGGGATTGGCAGAGAGCATGTATAGTTCCTTTATATAAAGGGAAGGGGGATAAAAGAGAGTGTAAAAATTATAGGGGAATAAGTTTACTGAGTATACCAGGTAAAGTGTATGGCAGGGTTATTAGTGAAAGAATTAGAGGTAAGACAGGGAGTAGGATTCCAGATGAGCAAGGAGGCTTTAGAGTGGGTAGGGGATGTGTAGATCAAGTGTTTACAGTAAAGCATATATGTGAACAGTATTTAGATAAAGGTAGAGAAGTTTTTATTGCATTTATGGATTTAGAAAAGGCATATGATAGAGTGGATAGGGGAGCAATGTGGCAAATGTTGCAAGTGTATGGAATAGGTAGTAAGTTACTGAAGGCTGTAAAGAGTTTTTATGAGGATAGTGAGGCTCAGGTTAGGGTGTGTAGGAGAGAGGGAGATTACTTCCCGGTAAAAGTAGGATCTTAGACAGGGATGTGTAATGTCACCATGGTTGTTTAATATATTTATAGATGGGGTTGTAAAAGAAGTAAATGCTAGGGTGTTGGGGAGAGGGGTGGGATTAAATTATGGAGAATTAAATGCAAAATGGGAGTTGACACAGTTACTTTTTGCTGATGATACTGTGCTTATGAGAGATTCTAAAGAAAAGTTGCAAAGTTTAGTGGACGAGTTTGGGAGAGTGTGTAAAGGAAGAAAGTTAAAAGTGAACATAGATAAGAGTAAGGTGATGAGGGTATCAAACGATTTAAATAAAGAAAAATTGGATATCACATTGGAGAGAGGGATTATGGAAGAAGTAAATGTTTTCAGATATTTGGGAGTTGACGTGTCAGCGGATGGGTTTATGAAGGATGAGGTTAACCATAGAATTGATGAAGGAAAAAAGGTGAGTGGTGCGTTGAGGTATCTGTGAAGACAAAAAACGTTATCCATGGAGGCAAAGAAGGGAATGTACGAAAGTATAGTGGTACCAACACTCTTATATGGGTGTGAAGCATGGGTTGCAAATGCTGCAGCGAGGAGGAGGCTGGAGGCAGTGGAGATGTCCTGTCTAAGGGCAATGTGTGGTGTAAATATTATGCAGAAAATTCGGAATGTGGAAATTAGGAGAAGGTGTGGAGTTACTAAAAGTATTTGTCAGAGGGCTGAAGAGGGGTTGTTGAGGTGGTTTGGTCATTTAGAGAGAATGGATCAAAGTAGAATGACTTGGTAGGGGAAGGAAGGCGGGGTATGGGTCGTCCTATAAAAGGTTGGAGGGAAGGGGTAAAGGAGGTATTGTGGGTGAGGGGCTTGGACTTCCAGCAAGCATGTGTGAGCGTGTTAGATAGGAGTGAATGGAGACGAATGGTTTTTGGGACATGACGATCTGTTGGAGTGTGAGCAGGGTAACATTTTGTGAAGGGATTCAGGGAAACCAGTTAATTGATTTAGTTGGACTTGAGTCCTGGAAATGGGAAGTACAATGCCTGCACTTTAAAGGAGGGGTCTGGGATAGAGACAGCTGGGAGGGACAATTCTCAGCTGTCGTATCTGAGCTCCTCGGCAAAGACAGTGATTATGTATGAGTGTGGTGAAAGTGTTGAATGATGATGAAAGTATTTTCTTTTTGGGGATTTTCTTTCTTTTTGGGTCACCCTGCCTCGGTGGGAGACGGCCGACTTAAAATTGAAAATTTATATATATATATATATATATATATATATATATATATATATATATATATATATATATATATATATATATATATTATTGTGTGTGTGTGTGTGTGTGTGTGTGTGTGCAAGACAACCACTTTGAAAAAAAAAGGAATTCCAAGCGCTTTCGTGACTACTCACATTATCAAGGAACTATAATAGGAAACATGACAAGAATTCTTATCAAGCAAGTCCATGGTTGAGAGGAATATAATAGAATCATGTTTCATTAAAAGCAGTTTTGAAAATAATATGAATATTTCTTTTGGTTTATATAAATTGGATTCATTTATAATTAATAAAATTTGGGAAGAATTTAATGATAAATTGGACTAATCTTAATTCTTGGGAAGAGTTTCAGGTCCTTTCTTATGTTCCTCTTCACAGAGTCGTGCGATGTTACGCTACTGTGAGGTGTTGTCTTTGTTAGTGTGATGTGACTGTGAGGTTTATTCTGCCCCTTTTATAAGCCTTCTTGTCATGTTTCCTTTTATAGTTCCTTGATAATGTGAGTAGTCACGAAAGTGCTTGGAATTCCTCCATTTTTTCATAGTGGTTGTCTTGCATATTTTGATATCACCTGTTTACTGTGATCTTTTTGCATATGCATATATATATATATATATATATATATATATATATATATATATATATATATATATATATATATATATATATATATATATATATATATCACAAACACCACTGCTACCTCTGTTTCTATAGTGGATGGAGTTGTTATGGCGGTTTTAATAATGGATGGGGTAATTATGGTGGTGTTAATGGTGGGTTGTGGAGGTGTTAATGATGTTAGTGCCAAGAAGAATAAGCATGAATCTCTGATGAGGTTTAAGAAAGTGTTAATTTTAGATATTAGGTGGTGTTTTGTGATGCAGAGTACCCGCACTTTTGGCCTGAAAGAATCCATCATACAGAGAAAATGAGAAGAAAACAAGAGCTTATGAATGAATAGTACTGACTGTGAAATGGTGAAAATAATTTAATAGAGATCAATAACGTATGGAGAAAAAGACAGAAGGTACATTATACTTACGCACTCCAGTACGACTATGACCCACTGACAACTCCATCAACACAAGACCCAAAGCCATCCACTTGACCCCAGTAGTCACATCAACGCTCTCTACCCACTTCCATCTCAACGAGCAGCAAAAATTAAAATGTAAGGTGAGATAAACTATAGTAATTCGTTTGGCAATTTGGAGGTCTCTGGGACGTAATCCTTTGCTTCCTATGTCTTATTATGAAATTTTGCACTTCATATTAAGCTTTTGGGTTCATAGGACTTATTTTCAGGAGCGTATCTCGCATTATCAGGTGGTACACTGTGTTTCTTTTACTTAAATCTTGCTAGAATGAGAGTGAATTTAGGAGGAATTGTTAAACACTGCACTGAGCGTTTGTATAAACATTTTTCGCTGTTTCTAAAGACAACCATTAAACAAATCAGAGAAAGCACTATCGTGTTGTGAGTAGCGCCTAGCTGGGAGCGACCAGCAACACTTCTCATAATATTAATACTGTCAGCTGCCTCAGTACCACTCCCCGACACTTGCCATCGCCGGGAGGGGGCAATGCACATACATACATACATACACACACACACACACACACACACACACACACACACACACAGTCAGCCATCCAGGAGCTGCGAATTGACCTCTGCAACCACAAATAGGTGAGTACACATACACACGAACCAGGAGCTGCGACTCGACCCCTTTAACCACGAATAGGTGAGTAGGCATACACATATACACACACACAGACTTGTGTGCGTAACACACACAAGCACACACACACACACTCACACATATACCTTACCTGATTTGGAGTGCGTCACACAACTATTCAGAGTGAGGTGGTGCACTTGAGACTAGCTTACCTGATAAACTAACCTCAAGTGTTAAGTATGTGTTAGTCCGCTTTCACCAGACTAACACATACTAAATTTCTGACCTCTGCATGGTAGCTAGTGAGAGTATTCATGCTTTCTCTCTCTCTCTCTCTCTCTCTCTCTCTCTCTCTCTCTCTCTCTCTCTCTCTCTCTCTCTCTCTCTCTCTCTCTCTCTCTCTCTCTCTCCTCTCTCTCTCTCTCTCTCTCTCTCTCTCTCTCTCTCTCTCTCTCTCTCTCTCTCTCTCTCTCTCTCTCTCTCTCTCTCTCTCTCTCTCTATCTCTCTCTCTCTCTCTCTCTCTCTCTCTCTTTCAGGCTTATTTACAAATACTGTAAAATGTAAATAATATTGATGGATGAAATATAAGTGTACTCAAAAGAGTAAACATCTGGTGTATACTTCATTCTTTTAAATTTATTGACTGCTTTAATGAATCTAAACAAGCTGGCAGTCCTCCTTTATTTCCTCAGAACAATACCTGTGTTTGTATCATCCTTACTCCTAAAACTAGCCATTAAACAAATCAGAGAGAGAGAGAAAGAGAAAACACTATCCTGATGGGACTAGCGCCTAGCTGGGAGCGACCAACAACACTTCTCATAATATTAAATAGTGTCAGCTGCCTCACTACCACTTCCTGACACCTGCTATCACCTGGAGGGGGCAACACACACATACACACACACACGCGCGCGAGCGCGCGAGCGCAATGTAGCTTGCCATATCATGACTGTAAAAAAAAAAAAAAATTATATTCTAATAAAATTCGACAAAAAAATTATATATCTCTCGTTATTGTACGCTTTTATTAAGCACATTATTGGCAAATTTGCATTTTTAATGGCGACTTTTTGAAGAGTACTCCATAATTAATGAGGAGATATGGATACCAATTAGATTTTGCCCACGAAACCAAGATCCAGCCATTCAGAATTGAAGAGCGACCCAGCCAAGAGGCACAAGCAGAATAAGAACCCATGCAACACTCTGGCGGCCACAGTATTTCTTAATACGGAAATTTATGTTTTTCGCATTTTTCCTAGAAACCAAATTTGTTTTTGTTTTCAAATTTAAGCTTTAATACCTTCATTATTTCTCTATATTTCAGAATGATTTTTGCACACGTTATTTTACTTATACAGTGGTATACTAGAGTCACACTTATTATAAAATAAAAAATCAGACGATTTGGTTAATTATTAACGAATATGACATGAATATATATATATATATATATATATATATATATATATATATATATATATATATATATATATATATATATATATATATATATATATATATATATATATATATATATATATATTTATATATATATATAGGTATTATATATATAGGTAGTAGGTTGGTAGTCAGCAACCACGCAGGAGGTACTACCGTCCTGCCAAGTGAGTGTAAAACGAAAGCCTGTATTTGTTTTACATGATGGTTGGATTGCTGGTGTCTTTTTCTGTCTCATAAACATGCAAGATTTCAGGTACGTCTTGCTACTTCTACTTACACTTAGGTCACGCTACGCAAACATGTACACGTTTATGTATACACACTCATCTGAGTTTTCTTTGATTTTATCTTAATAGTTCTTGTTCTTATTGCTTTTCCTTTCATATCCATGGGGAAGTGGAATAAGAATCTTTCCTCCGTAAGCCATGCGTGTTGTAAAAGTCAACTATAATGCCGGGAACAATGGGCTAGTAACCCCTTTTCCTGTATAGCTTACTAAAAAGAAAAAGAAGAAAACCGTCAAAGTGGGATGTTTGAATGTGCGTGGATGTTGTGCGAATGATAAGAAAGAGATGATTGTAGATGCTATGAATGAAAAGAAGCTGGATGTCCTGGCTTTAAGTGAGACAAAGCTGAAGGGGGTAGGAGAGTTTCAGTGGAGAGAAATAAATGGGATTAGGTCAGGGGTTTCAAATAGAGTTAGAGCTAAAGAAGGAATGACAATAATGTTGAATAATCAGTTATAGCAGGTAAAGAGAGAATATAAATGTATAAATTCAAGGATTATGTGGAGTAAAATAAAGGTTGGATGTGAAAAGTGGGTTATAGTAAGTCTTTATGCACCTGGAGAAGAGAGAAGTGTAGAGAGAGAGAGATTTTGGGAAATGTTGAGCGAGTGTGTGGGGAGTTTTGAACCAAGTGAGAGAGTAATTGTGATTGGGGATCTTAATGCTAAAGTGGGTAAAAATGTTGTGGAGGGAGTAGTAGGTAAATTTGGGGTGCCAGGGTTAAATGTAAATGGGGAACCATTAATTGAGCTATGTGTAGAAAGAGGTTTGGTAATAAGTAATACATATTTTATGAAAAAGAGGATAAATAAATATACAAGGTATGATATAGCACGTAAGGAAAGTAGTTTGGTGGATTATGTATTGGTGGATAAAAGGTTGATGGGTAGGCTTCAGGATGTACATGTTTATAGAGGGGCAACGGATATATCGGATCATTATTTGGTTGTAGCTACAGTTAGAGCAAAAGGTAGATGGGACAAAAAGAAAATGGCAACAGCAAGTAAGAGAGAGGTAAAAGTGTATAAACTAAGGGAGGTGGAAGTTAGGGTGAGATATAAGCAACTATTGGCAGAAAGGTGGGCTAGTGCAAGTAGGAGTAGTGGGGGGGAGGGGTTGAAGAGAGTTGGGATAGTTTTAAAAATGCAGTATTAGAATGTGGGGTAGAAGTTTGTGGCTATTCCTATAGCCACAAACTTCTGCCCCACAGGAGGAAAGAGGAGTGAGTGGTGGAATCAAGAAGCAAAGGGTGTGATAAAAGAGAAAAAGGTAGCTTATGAGAGGTTTTTACAAAACAGAAGTGTAAATAGAAGAGCAGAGTATATGGAGAGTAAAAGAAAGGTGAAGAGAGTGGTGAGAGAGTGCAAAAGAAGAGCGGATGAAAGAATGGGAGAGGCTCTGTCAAGAAATTTTGCTGAAAACAAGAAAAAAATTTGGAGTGAGATAAACAAGGTAAGAAAGCCTAGGGAACGAATGGATTTGTCAGTTAAAAACAGAGTAGGGGAGTTAGTAGATGGGGAGCTGGAGGTATTGGGTAGATGGCGGGAATATTTTGAGGAACTTTTAAATGTCGATGAAAAAAGGGAGGCGGTAATTTCATGTACTGGCCAGGGAGGTACAACATCGTTTAGGAGTGAAGAAGAGCAGGATGTGAGTGTGGGGGAGGTGCGTGAGGCATTACGTAGAATGAAAAGGGGTAAAGCAGCTGGAACTGACGGGATCATGACAGAAATGTTAAAAGCATGGGAGGATATAGTGCTGGAGTGGTTGGTATTTTTGTTTAATAAATGTATGAAAGAGGGGAAGGTACCTAGGGATTGGCAGAGAGCATGTATAGTTCCTTTATATAAAGGGAAGGGGGATAAAAGCGAGTGTAAAAATTATAGGGGAATAAGTTTACTGAGTATTCCAGGTAAAGTATATGGCAGGGTTATTATTGAAAGAATTAGAGGTAAGACAGAGAGTAGGATTGCAGATGAGCAAGGAGGCTTTAGAGTGGGTAGGGGATGTGTAGATCAAGTGTTTACAGTAACGCATATATGTGAACAGTATTTAGATAAAGGTAGAGAAGTTTTCATTGCATTTATGGATTTAGAAAAGGCATATGATAGAGTGGATAGGGGAGCAATGTGGCAAATATTGCAAGTGTATGGAATAGGTAGTAAGTTACTGAATGCTGTAAAGAGTTTTTATGAGGATAGCGAGGCTCAGGTTAGGGTGTGTAGGAGAGAGGGAGATTACTTCCCGGTAAAAGTAGGTCTTAGACAGGGATGTGTAATGTCACCATGGTTGTTTAATATATTTATAGATGGGGTTGTAAAAGAAGTAAATGCTAGGGTGTTGGGGAGAGGAGTGGGATTAAATTATGGGGAATTAAATGCAAAATGGGAGTTGACACAGTTACTTTTTGCTGATCATACTGTGCTTATGGGAGATGCTAAAGAAAAGTTGCAAAGGTTAGTGGACGAGTTTGGGAGAGTGTGTAAAGGTAGAAAGTTGAAAGTGAACATAGATAAGAGTAAGGTGATGAGGGTATCAAACGATTTAATTAAAGAAAAATTTGATATCACATTGGAGAGAGGAATTATGGAAGAAGTAAATGTTTTCAGATATTTGGGAGTTGACATGTCAGCGGATGGGTTTATGAAGGATGAGGTTAACCATAGAATTGATGAAGGAAAAAAGGTGAGTGGTGCGTTGAGGTATCTGTGGAGACAATAAACGTTATCCATGGAGGCAAAGAAGGGAATGAACGAAAGTATAGTGGTACCAACACTCTTATATGGGTGTGAAGCATGGGTTGCAAATGCTGCAGCGAGGAGGAGGCTGGAGGCAGTGGAGATGTCCTGTCTAAGGGCAATGTGTGGTGTAAATATTATGCAGAAAATTCGGAATGTGGAAATTAGGAGAAGGTGTGGAGTTACTAAAAGTATTTGTCAGAGGGGTTGTTGAGGTGGTTTGGTCATTTAGAGAGAATGGATCAAAGTAGAATGACTTGGAGAGCGTATAAATCTGTAGGGAAAGGAATGCGGGGTAGGGATCGTCCTAGAAAAGGTTGGAGGGAGGGGGTAAAGGTGGTTTTGTGGGCGAGGGGCTTGGACTTCCAGCAAGCATGTGTGAGCGTGTTAGATAGGAGTGAATGGAGACGAATGGTTTTTGGGACATGACGATCTGTTGGAGTGTGAGCAGGGTAACATTTTGTGAAGAGATTCAGGGAAACCAGTTAATTGATTTAGTTGGACTTGAGTCCTGGAAATGGGAAGTACAATGCCTGCACTTTAAAGGAGGGGTTTGGGATAGTGACAGCTGGGAGGAACTATTCTCAGCAGTCGTATCTGAGCGCCTCTGCAAAGACAGTGATTATGTATAAGTGTGGTGAAAGTGTTGAATGATGATGAAAGTATTTTCTTTTTGGGGATTTTCTTTCTTTTTAGGTCACCCTGTCTCGGTTGGAGACGGCCGACTTGTTGAAAAAAAATATAGAAAATAAATATATATATATATATATATATATATATTATTGTAACTACGAACAAGTGGTATTGATCAATAACTACACTGCACTAGCCAGGGGTCGAACCCATGATGCTTTGGCCCGCCTAGAGGCGTCCACACCACCGTATGTTCTTGGGTAGCGAGTACAACATTCAGTCCTACTGGATGCGCTACTCTTAAGGATTGTGTGGTTCAGTGGATTAGAGCGTCAGGTGTTTTCTCTCACCAAGAGGCGGGCCAAAGCATCATGGGTTCGACCCCTGTGTACTCACCTATTTGTACTCACCTATTTGTGGTTGCAGGGGTCGTGTCATAGCTCCTGGCCCCGCCTCTTCACTGATTGCTACTAGGTCCTCTCTCTCCCTGCTCCATGAGCTTTATCAAACCTAGTCTTAAAACTATGTATGGTTCCTGCCTCCACTATGTCGCTTTCTATGCTATTCCACTTCCTGACAACTCTATGACTGAAGAAATACTTCCTAACATCCCTTTGACTCATAGGAGTCTTCAACTTCCAATTATGACCCCTTGTTTCTGTGTCCCCTCTCTGGAACATCTTGTCTCTGTCCACCTTATCTATTCCTCGCAGTATTTTATATGTCGTTATCATGTCTTCCCTAACCCTCCTGTCCTCTAGTGTCGTCAGGCTTTACCGTGATCAATTTAGTTTACATTTTCATGTAAAAGTTTTGCCGGAAACAGAATAAAGAATGATATTTTAATGTTCTCTAAAGTTATAACCAGTGAACAATAAGTTCACGTAAACGTGCTAGCGAAATTGAAATTTCTTTAACTCGTAAGACTCTCCAGTGACAATCGACGTTAAGATAATAGGAACGTAAACTTTTCGACTTTTCGTCGGTACTGAAGACAAAGACATGTTGGAGAATAAACAGTGAGTCAAAGTCTTGTTCTGCTACATGTAGTAGAATAAGACGTTCTCGAGACATAATGTCTTCTACTCCATTACACAAATAACCTGCACATAGAGAAAAGTCAATTATAACGACGTTTCGGTCAGACTTGTACCATAAACTAGTCACAAACATCGTCATAAATATCTTTCTATGTGAGAGTTATTTGTGTATTGTTCCAGTCACGGTATTGTGCCTTTTTAATCTTCTACTGCATTAAGGAGAATACATATTTAGTGATACGTCTCTCTCTCTGCTACAAGTGTCTTTCTCTTCACTGGCTGACTGCTAGCAACATCGTGCCTCGGTCATAACAAGGTATTCTTACAGCGTTCTTTTAGTGCAAGGTATCATAGATGATGGTCTAAATGTTATTAATATTGACTCCGGAATCGCTCAATCATACGTCTGTAAACATCTCAGGGAGCGGTCAGGTTCGAACTTACATGCAGGCCATTAATCGGTGGCTCATTGCTATTACTATTAACCCTCATAGGATGCTTGGGCTAGTGGTGAGAACTCTGGGATGCTAGTTTTA
>WNWK01036273.1:0-19261 GCA_009830355.1 Cherax destructor | reverse complement strand
TCCATTTAATAACTCTCCTCTCCTATTTTTAACTGTCAAATCCATTTGTTCTCTAGGCTTCCTCAACTTATTAATCTCATTCCAAAACTTTTCTTATTTTCAACAAAATTTGCTGATAACATCTCACCCACTCTCTCATCTGCTCTTTTTTTACATTGCTTCACCACTCTTTTAACCTCTCTTTTCTCTCCATATACTCTTCCCTCCTTGCATCACTTCTACTTTGTAAAAACCTCTCATATGCTAACTTTTTCTCCCTTACTACTCTCTTTACATCATCATTCCACCAATCGCTCCTCTTCCCTCCCGCACCCACTCGCCTGTAACCACAAACTTCTGCTGAACACTCTAACACTACATTTTTAAATCTACCCCATACATTTTCGACCCCATTGCCTACACTCTCACTAGCCCATCTATCCTCCAATAGTTGTTTATATCTTACCCTAACTGCCTCCTTTTAGTTTATAAACCTTCACCTCTCTTTTACTTACTGATTCTATTTTCCTTGTATCCCATCTACCTTTTACTCCCACTGTAGCTATAACTAAAAAGTGATCTGATATATCTGTAGCCCCTCTATAAACATGTACATCTTTCCTCCGTAAGCCATGCGTGTCGTATGAGGCGACTAAGATGCCGGGAGCAATGAGCTAGTAACCCCTTCTCCTGTACAAATCTACTAAAACGAGAAGAAGAAAAACTTTATAAAATTGGGTTGTCTGAATGTGCGTGGATGTAGTGCGGATGATAAGAAAGAGATGATTGCCGATGTTATGAATGAAAAGAAGTTGGATGTCCTGGCCCTAAGCGAAACAAAGCTGAAGGGGTAGGCGAGTTTCAGTGGGGAGAAATAAATGGGATTAAGTCAGGAGTATCTGAGAGTTAGAGCTAAGGAAGGTGGCAATAATGTTGAAGGATCAGTTATGGAAGGAAAAGAGGGAATATAAATGTGTAAATTCAAGGATTATGTGGATTAAAATAAGGGTCGGATGCGAAAAGTGGGTCATAATAAGCGTGTATGCACCTGGAGAAGAGAGGAGTGTAGAGGAGAGAGAGAGATTTTGGGAGATGTTAAGCGAATGTATAGGAACTTTTGAACCAAATGAGAGAGTAATTGTGGTAGGGACCTAAATGCTAAAGTGGGAGAAACATGCAGAGAGGGTGTAGTAGGTAAGTTTGGGGTGCCAGGTGTAAATGATAATGGGAGCCCTTTGATTGAACTTTGTATAGAAAGGGGTTTAGTTATAGGTAATACATATTTTAAGAAAAGAGGATAAATAAGTATACAAGATATGATGTAGGGCGTAATGACAGTAGTTTGTTGGACTATGTATTGATAGATAAAAGACTGTTGAGTAGACTTACAATATTATACTTACATAATTGTACGATTTCCTCGGTGCTCGTTACTCGGGGGTCCACTGTACTTTGAGCTCAATTTCAAGGTCATTTTCATCATGAAACTAATCTAAATCATCTCTGTTTCTGTAATATGTTTTCCATTCTTTCAAATGAGACAACGAAAAAGAGAATACAACCATAAATACTATACGAAAATACACCTCAAAGTCGGCATTTTAATCCAAAAAAATGGTCAGAGTTTTTTTTCTCATTATGCACTGCGTGCTGCAGGATTTTTTTTATACAGCGCACACTGACCACACAGACCCATTCTCTCATATGTGGGCCTACCAGCTTTCTCCCGCTTGATTTGAAGCGGCTAGAATTTTTGAGTATACAGCCTCTCCTCACTTAACGACGGAGATAGGGATCCAAGACACCGTCGGTAAGCGAATTCATCGCTAAATGAGGAGCATACTATACAGGTCTCCCTCCACATTTGTCCAATCTCTTTTTAACCCTTTCAGGGTCCAAGGGGGTCTCCGAAACTCGTTCTCAGGGTCCATGAATTTAAAAAAAAAAAAAATTCTTTTTTCTTATGAAATGGAAGTTTTTTTTTTCTAAATCTAATAGGCTAAAAAATACATTTTTGCGATCAATACTTACGGAGATATAGAGGATTGAAGTTGACCATAATTGAACCGCTTACGGCAACATCGCCGACTGCCTGTCACCCGGTAATAGTTTATTTATTTTTTTTATACTTTTTTCTTTTATTTTTTAACATTTTATTTTGTCAAGTAACTTTTATGTCCTGTGAGACCAATATAAACCATATTTTGTATATATACACTCCTTTTATACTACACAATAACTGCTGGGTGACTTGCTGACCAGCTGGCTGGCTAGCTGACCAGCTGGCTGGCTAGCTGACCAGCTGGCTGGCTAGCTGACCAGCTGGCCGGCTGGCTGGCTAGCTGACCAGCTGGCTGGCTGGCTGAAATGCTGGCTGGATGGATGGCCAGCCGACTGGCTGGCTTGCTGACCAAGTTGGCTGGCTAGCTGACCAGTTGGCTGGCTAGCTGACCAACTGGCTGGCTGGCTACCTGACCAACTGGCTGGCTGGCCGTCTGGCTGGCTGAACAGCTGGTTGAATTGATGGCCAGCCGACTGGCTGGCTGACCAGCTAGCAAGCTGGCTGGCTGGCTTGCTGACCAGTTGGCTGGCTGGCTGGCTAGCTGACCAGTTGACTGGCTAGCTAGCTGACCAGTTGGCTGGCTAGCTGACCAATTGGCTGGCTGGCTAGCTGGCTGGCTGGATGGATGGCCAGCCGGCTGGCTGGCTTGCTGGCTGACCAGCTGGCTGGCTGGCTACCTGACCAGCTGGCTGGCTGGCTAGCTGACCAGCTGGCTAGCTGACCAGCTGGCTGGCTGGCTACCTGACCAGCTGGCTGACTGAACAGCTGGCTGGCTGAACAGCTGGTTGCATGGATGGCCAGCCGGCTGGCTGAACAGCTGGTTGCATGGATGGCCAGCCGGCTGGCTGACTGACTGACTGACTGGCAGGGAAAATACAATAATAATAATAATAATAATAATAATAATAATAATAAAATAATAATTATTATTGTTGAAGCATGGTGGTAAGTGTGTCAGTCTTATCAGTAATCTAATTACAAGTGACATTGATGAGGGGTGAGGGTCCTCTTATCTTATTATTATCAGCTAAACTAATTAGTTTTGACATTTGATGTGGGTACTCTGCCTTGCCTCCCTGCCTCCCTGCCAGCCAGCCAAGGGTGACGGGTTAGCCTCCTCTTATCAGAGTGATGACATTTGACAAATGAGTGTACATTGCCTTCCCTTTATTTGTTTTCAGTTTTATCTGCCTGTCTGTTTGTCTCTCTGTCTCAGAGACAGTGACTATTGAACCAATACTGCCACATCTGAGTCCTGATATATTATTTGTCAGTCTGGATTATCCTAGGTAATTTACACTATGTATTTATCCTATTTTATTTACACTATGTATTTATCCTAGGTTATTTACACTTTGTATTTGTGTACATGTGTTACAGAGCCAGCTAGCTAGCCAGCCAGCTGGTCAGCCAGCCGGCCGGCCAGCCAGCCTGCCTGCCTGCCTGCCAGCCAGCCAGCCAGCCAGCCTTCCCCCACTACCCAACTGTCTTCCCCACCCACCCCACTGTCTTCCCCACTCCCCCACTGCCTTCCCCACCCACCCCACTGTCTTCCCCCCACTCCACCCATTGCCTCCCCCACTCCACCCATTGCCTTCCCCACTCCCCCACTGCCTTCCCCACTCCCCCCACTGCCTTCCCCACTCCCCCACTGTCTTCCCCACCCACCCCACTGTCTTCCCCACCCCCACACTGTCTTCCCAACTCCCCCACTGTCTTCCCAACTCCCCCACTGCCTTCCCCACCCACTCCACTGTCTTCCCCACTCCCCCACTGCCTTCCCCACTCCCCCACTGCCTTCCCCACTCCCCCCACTGCCTTCCCTACCACTCACACTGCCTGAGTGAGGTATTCCTTACCGCATGGCTTGGTGACAAAGGTGCACTGAATTACCACTCCCACAATGCAATGCAGGTGCATAGATTTTTTTCCTACTGCGCACACTTACCACATAGACCCATTCTAACACATGCAGGCTTACCAGCTCTCTCCCCCTTGATTTGAAGGCGCTAGAATTTATGCATACTAGTACGTCAATAACCCCAGTGCGTAAGCCGTATAGTACATCAATAACCCTGAAAGGGTTAAAGCTACCCAAGGTCCTATCGAAGCTAAAACCTTGGGTAGTTTCAAATTTAGGTTGGATAAATACATGAGTGAGAGGGGTTGGATTTGAGTGGGACTTGCATGTGAGTAAATAGAATTATCAAAGCTTATTGCTTGGGTAGCGTTTATTCTGTTAGTGGGTTGGATTTGTGAAGGACCTGCCTAGTATGGGCCAACAGGCCTATTGCAGTGTTCCTCCTTTCTTATGTTCATATGTTCTTAAATGTTTATACTGCAGTGTACTGTATACTGTAATAAATAGAACTGAGGAAATCAGTACAAATACTGGTCAGAGAGCCCGTCGTAAGTCCGAGGCGTCGGTAAACGAGTACGTCGCTAAGTAAGGAGAGGCTGTATATATGTCCGAAACACTGGCTCGTAAGACGTATATATATGACCGAAACAGTTAAAGGGTTAATGCTTTCCTCTGATTAAAATAAAATAAATAGCAGTTGACAAGTGCAAATTGACTGAGTAACATTTGTTGATCATACTTGTCATTTATTTTCTTGAAATAGTGATATGTTGTTTAGCTGAGATAAAAGCAAATACAGTGGTATCCCAGATTTCGACAATAATTCTTTCCAGAAGGCTGTTCAAGTGCCGTTACCAAACAAATTTGTTCCCATAAGGATGAATGTAAATTAGATTAGTCAGTTTCAGACCCCCAAAAATACACTTACAAAAGCACTTACAAAAATACACTTATATAATTGTTCGAGTTGGGAGCAGTACGAAATCCGGGGGTCCACTGTATATATTCATGATGTAAGAGAGGTACATTAATACACTGGAGATAATATATTTAGTTATCACTAGTGCTCCATCATTGCCATGCAAAGGTACAAGGACTGAGCTTGTGACAGGAAGAAAAAATGAATGAAAGGCTGAAATTTATGGAGAACTGAGTAGCAGGCAGTAGAGCTTCCACTAAATACACTATAAAATAATTGGGAAAAGAACTTGAGAAAGTTCAGTTTTAATGAAAAAAAGAGTAGAAAAAATACTACACTAAATGATTTGTGGGAAGATGAATAAAAAATGTACAAATGGTACAAAACAAAAATGATCCTAGCAAAAGGGATAAAAGCTGAGATACAAAGGCATTACCATCTAGTACATCAGACTGCATGACTGGTTCTTCAGAGTGCAGCAGTGCAGGGGAGAGAGGCTCAACGTTAAGTGTGGCAACAATGTCACGCACAATTTCAAAACCATCTTCTTCTGTGCCAGCAAAATAATCAGTGACACCACTCACACTAAAGAACATTTAAAAAATCACAAGATCAAGCAGTTGAATAAAACTACAAATAATATATAATCACTAAAATGAACAGTATTTTAACTGTTAATATGTACGGTGAAGAGTGATTGCCTCTTCAATGAGAATGAATTAGAAAATGCATTAAATAAAGGCAATCAACTGCGCCTAGAGAGGATGGTACAGGTCGGCCATCACTAATCCGGCATCATTGAGACCTGTAGTGTGCCGGATTAGTGAGTTTGCCGGATTACATAGTGGTTAGGTTAGAATACACTTAATTAACCTATCAATAGAGACTCTTTCTGCTACATCTTCCTCATTTTCATCACTGCTTTCTCCTCCACTGGCTTACTGCTGTGGATTTACAACCATCTGCACAATTTCTGAGTAAGTATAATGATGAAATTTGAGCCAGCATAATGATTTGAGTCAGTTTAATGATGAAATTTGAAATTATGCTAGCTGAAATTAGTGCCGGATTACTGATGGAACCGGATAACTGATTGCCGGATTAGTGATGGCTGACCTGTATAGCTTACGATATATCACTACTCTAAGGAAGGTCCTTGTTAATATAGTGGACCCTCGCTTATCGGCTGTAATCCATTCCAGAAGGTCAGCCTAAAGCAAAATGATCGATAAGCGAAATAATATTCCCAATAAGAAATAATGTAAATACAATTAATCCGTTCCAGACAAAAATATTTACAAAAAAAATATTTTTTTTAACAATCAAATAAGTATTACATACCAAAATTGAAGACTAATGCTGGCTTCTGGAAGATACGAAGGAGGAAAGAGGGAGGAGTTATTGTTTGGAAGGGGAATCCCCCTACATAAGGACTCCAGTTAGCAAAGCCCTCTCTGGGGTTACTTCCCTTCTTTGTCTTTTAATGTCACTAGGACCAGCTTGAGAGTTACTGGACCTCTGTCTGCACAATATATCTGTTCAGAGTGCTCTGTTTCTGGCATCTCTTTATGATTTCCCTGAAGTGGGACAAGGTTTTGTCACTAAACATGTTGCAGATATAGTCACACTTAATGAACAAGCTCCAAACACAATTAATTAATTGTGAAATGTTTGGAAGAGCATGCAAGGTAATGTTCACCGGAGGATAAACAAAGCTAGACTGACTCACGATGCCTGCACGGGCAGGTGCACAGGCGCTGGGCGGACAGGTCTGGTATGCACGCAGTTCGAAACACGTGGCACGTTCAATACTTGGGACAAAATTTGTTCGAAAAATGCATTCGAAACTCGAATCGTTCGACAGTCGAGGCATTCGAAACTCGGGGTTCCACTATACTATGTGCCACAACCAGCTCTCCTTACCTTGTATCACTCACTCATTTACCCCTATCTCACCTATGGAATCTGCGCAAAGGGCTCAACAACAATAACTCATCTCAGACCATTAACCCTTTGGGGGTCGACAGGCCTTCTCAGGAAAGTGTTCCTGGGGTCGAAATTTTTTTGGAAAAAAAAAAAATTATTTTTTCTTATGAAATGATAGAGAGATTCTTTTTCCGATCATAACGCCACCAAAATTATGAAATTTGATCGAAAACTAACGGAATTATGCTTTCGCGAAGTTTGCGGTAGCCATGACACTTACGCATCGGCGATTTTGCCCACTTTGAGCCCTATTTTCGAAAAATTCCAATGTTTCAGTCTCCTAAAATTATAGCTATTTCGCTAGAACTCCATTTCTTCTATCGATTGAGTACAAGAAACCGCCTATTTACCAATTTCATCTACCCAAAATAGTGGTCAGAAAATGGCAATTTTCCAATTTCACACAAATTTCAAACGATGCCAATTTCAAAATAGGGTCCAGAGTAAACAAGGCAGACATTCCTGGCACTAAAATAACATGTTCTCTGTTCATTAGTCACGTCTCCAGGCCCCTGTTCCATTACTTTTGCTTTTCATTTTGAATTTTTATTCTCACAAAAAATAGAAGATTTACTGTTATGTATACAACTGCGTCATTGTAAAAATGGTATAAATAATATCAGAGCACTTGTGCATGAATATAAGACTCGCCAGTTGATGTGTATTGGAGGCATGGTGTGATTTGTTTACTCTTGAACATCGTCAAAAATCGAACATTTTCGCTACTTTGAGCTCAATTTCAAGGTACTTGTCATTGTCATACCAATCAAAATCATCTCTATTTCTGTAATATATCTTCCATTCTATCAAATGAGACCAAGAAAACGAGAATACATAAATAAAAACCATACGAAAATCGACTGCAAAATCGCTGTTTTAATCGAAAAAAACGGTCAGTTTTTTTTTCTCTCATTATTCAGTGTGTACTGCAGGATTTTTTTTATACTGCACACACTGACCACACAGACCCATTCTTTCATATGTATGCCTACCAGACGTTTTCTGCTTAAATTGAGGCCGCTAGAATTTGGGCGTACTAGTACGGCACCAACCCCTGCTCGTAAAACGTACTAGTACGGCACCGACCCCCAAAGGGTTAATAACACAAGAGTCAGAATGATAACAAATTCCCACTTCAGACAACATAATCCACCAATATTCAAGTCTAAACTTACTCACCATACAAGACATCCATACTTTTTACTGTGCCTGTTACATACACAGAACACTAAACTCAAATATTAACCCACCACTCAAACTTCTCCTTACTAACCTTAACAGGACACATGACCATAACACAAGGCACAGATCACTCTTCGATGTTCCCCGTGTCCATCTCACACTATGCAAAAACTCAATGCACATTAACCCTTTGACTGTCGCAACCCCTAATCCTGAGTGCTCTCCTGTTGTCGCAAAATTTAAAAAAAAAAAAAAAAAAATATTTTTCCTATGAAATGATAATCTTTTCCCGATGGTAATGACACCAAAAGTATGAAATTTGATTAAAAACTTACGGAGTTACGCTCTCGCGAAGTTAGTGATCTCGGCGATATATACGCATTGGCAATTTCGCCGACTTTGAGCCCTATTTTCGGCCAATTCCATTGTTCCAGTCGACCAAACTCATAGCTATTTCTTTAGAACTAGATCTGTTCTATCGATTGAGTACAAGAAACCACCGTTTTACCGATTTCAACTATCCAATAAAGTGGTCAGAAATTGGCAGTTTGGCCAATTTCATGCAAAATAAAAAAGTTGTCAATTTCAAAATAGGGTCCAGAATAAACAATGCAGACATTCCTGGCACTAAAATAAGATATTTGTTCATTAGTCACGTCTTTAGGCCCCTCTTATATTACTCTTGCTTTCTATTTTGATTTTTATTCACACAAAAAATAGAAGATTTACCGTTATGCAGACTATTGCATTATTGTAAAAATGGTATAAATAATATCAGTGCACTTGTGAAAGAATATTACACTCACCAATTGATGTGTCTTGGACGCGTGGCGTGATTTGTTTACTCTTGAACATATGCAAAAATTGAACATTTCCCCTACCTTGAGCTCAATTTCAAGGTCGTTTTCATCATGAAACTAATCAAAATCATCTATATTTCTGTAGTATGTTTTCCATTCTATCAAATGAGACCATAAAAAAGAGAATACAACCATAAATACTATATGAAAATACACCTCAAAGACGGCATTTTAATCCAAAAAAACGGTCTGAGTTTTTTTCTCTCATTATGCACTGCGTGCTGCAGGATTTTTTTTATACTGCGCACACTGACCACACAGACCCATTCTCTCATATGTGGGCCTACCAGCTTTCTCCCGCTTGATTTGAAGCCGCTAGAATTTGTGAGTATATATACGTCCGAAACAGTGGCTCGTAAGACGTATATATACGACCGAAACAGTCAAAGGGTTAAAGGCCCAAAAATTTGGAATTCATTACCTGTGATTACCAAAAACACCCTGTCTGTACATCAATTCAAAACGCTGCTGAAAAACCACCAACTAACCCAAAACTAAATACACAATACAGTGGACCCCCGCCTAACGAACAAAATTCATTCCAGAAGCCTGCTCAAGTGCCATTACCGAACGAATTTACTTCCTTAAGAAATAATGTCACGTAGATTAGTCTATTTCAGACCCCCAAAAATACACTTCCACAAGCACTTACAATATTATACTTACATAATTGTACTATTTTCGGGGTGTTCGTTAGGCAGGGGTCCACTGTACTTAACATTACCTACAAAGTTAATAAATCACTTTCCACTGCCTCCAAATACCATTATTCATTGTGTTACTCCTTTAGCCTCAAAACCCCCTTACATAATTGCTCAAAGAACAATAATTTCTCAAACTTAATCTAATGCAAATGTTAAAACTTATATCTCATAAATGTATAAACCTATTATAATTAATGCAACCTTATCTAACTTTGTTTCTATAGCATTACCAAATAAAATAATCCATTCTCTTGTACTCCTTGTAACTCATCTAATGACCATATAAACTGTTATTGCAACACAAATAATTGATTTGATTTGTTAGATCTGATTTAATAAATTGCATTACTACAAATAATAAATTATTATGTTGACCTATTATAAAACTGTAATGCTTCAAAATTGTAAAACTATTATGTTTGAAAATTGTTATGTTCAAATTATGTTCAAATTTCATTGCTTAAATACTCAATTATACTTATATTGTAAATTGTTTACTAAAATTTTTACCATTTAGTCTATTATAGCATAATTAATTGTAAGTTAATTTTAAGTTTGCCCATAATGCTCTGCATACAAGGTGCTTTTGGCATGTACACCCCATTATTACAACTCCATGTACATCTTTGTAACATGTCACAATAAACTATTATTATTATTATTATACATGATTTAATGGCATACAGTGTAACCACAAGCAGCACCCAGTGCTGTGTAATACCTGCAGTGTACAGTGGCTCCACCCAGGTCTTCAGCAGATATGTCCTCACCAGTAGCTGTCTTCACTAGGGGTGGCCCACCCAGGAAGATGGTGCCAATACGTGTTACAATAGCAGCATCTTCACACATGGATGGCTGATAGGCTCCTTTGTTTTGGAAACAAATAAAATCATTCTTTCAGTTTATACTTTTTTATCCCTAAAAACAAAAATAAAATTAGGGTTGCAATCGTGGCGCTTTAGTGAATGTTAATGTTATAACCAAACATCTTAGACAAGTATTCTGCACAACACTGCTTAAAAAAAAAAAAAACATTAATTTTCCTGTTTCATGATAGCAATTCTAGTTTTATTACAACAACCCATGTGGGCTTGTGAATAGTACAGTACAGTGGTCCCTCGTGTTTCGGTGATTCCGAATATCAGTGATTTCGTGTTTCGAGCGCTTTTTTCGGTCAATGTTTCCCTCGTGTATCGGTCCATACCAGACCTGTCCGCCTGCCCGCGCTTGTGTGCCTTCCCGCGCAGGACGCCAGTCTAGCATTGTTTACCATTGAGAGAACATTACCCAGCGCGCTCTTTCAAACATTCACAACAAATTTGTTGTGTTTATTGCTGGTTTAGTGATTGTCACTGTGAAATAAGTCACCATGGGTCCAAAGAAGCTTCCTAGTGGCACCCCTGTGGTAAAGAAAGTGAGGAACACCATCAAAGTGAAGAAGGAGATTGTAGAAAAATATGAGAGTGGCCTACGTGTGAGTGAGCTTGCCAGGATGTACAACAAAAACACATCTACTATCACCTCTATCCTGGCAAAGAGAAAAGAAATCAAGGAAGCTAATGTTGCAAAAGGGGTTGATATGTTAACGAAAAATAGATCGAAAACAGTGGATGAGGTTGAGAAGTTGTTGGGGGTGTGGATCAATGAAAAACAGATAGCGGGTGATACTATTTCCATGGCGATAATTTGTGAAAAGGCAAGGTAGTTGCATGCAGATCTTGTCAAGACAATGCCTGCAACCAGTGGTGATGTGAGTGATTTTAAAGCCAGCAAAGGCTGGTTTGAGTGATTTAAGAAACATAGTGGCATACACAGTGTTGTGAGGCATGGTGAGGCAGCCAGCTCAGACAAACGTGCAGCTGAAAAATTTGTGCAGGAATTCAAGGGGTTCGTAGACACTGAAAATTTTTAACCCCAACAAGTGTTTAATTGTGATGAAACAAGCCTGTTTTGGAAGAAAATGCCAAACAGGACCTTCATTACTCAGGAGGAAAAGGCACTGCCAGGACACAAGCCTATGAAAGACAGGCTAACTCTCATGTTGTGTGCTAATGCTAGTGGTGATTTGAAAGTGAAGCCTTTACTGGTGTATCCCTCAGAAAATCCCAGAGCCTTCAAGAAACACAATGTTAACAAGAATAATTTGTGTGTGTATTGGAAGGCTAACACCAAGGCATGGGTCACTAAGGACATTTTCGTGGAATGGTTCACTGGAGTGTTTGGACCTATTGTGAAGAAATACCTCCTGGAAAAGAAATTGTCACTCAAGTGCCTCCTGCTACTGGACAATGCTCCTGCTCATCCTCACAACTTGAAAGACTATTTGTCTCATGAGTTCAGTTTCATCACAGTGAAGTTCTTGCCTCCTAACACCACTCCTCTCATCCAGCCCATGGACCAGCAGGTCATTTGTAACTTCAAAAAACTGTACACCAAAGCAGTGTTTGAAAAGTGCTTTCAAGTGACCTCAGACACTGAGTTGACCCTAAGAGAGTTCTGGAAAGATCACTTCAATATCGTCCATTTGCCATAGGCTTGGGGAGACCACTGCTGCTGCCATGCGGATTGTGTTGAAAGAGGGATTTTGAAGGATTTGAGGCTGACCCTGACCCTGATGACCCTGTGCCTGTTGTGGAAGATATTGTGGAATTGGGCAAGTCCCTGGGGTTGGAGGTGAGTGGTGAGGATGTGGAAGAGTTGGTGGAGGACCACAGGGTAGACCTAACCACTGAAGAGCTGAAAGAGCTTCATCAGGAACAGCATCAGACGACATTTAAGGAAATTCATTCAGAAGAGGAGGATGGACAGGGTGAGTTGCCTTCTTCACGGATTAAGGAAATTTGTTCCAAGTGGAACGATGTGCAAAGTTTTGTTGAACAATTTCACCCTGAGCAAGCTGAAATAAGCCATCTCTGCAACCAGTTCAGTGACAGAGCCATGTTGCACTTCAGGAAAATGTTAAAGAGGCGCCAGAAACAGAGCACTCTTGACAGTTATTTTTCGAGGCAGGTCCAGTGATTCTCAAGCTGGTCCTAGTGGCATTAAAAGAAAAAGAAGGGAAGTAACCCCAGATAAGGACTTGTTACCTGAAGTCCTTATGGAGGGGATCACAGCTAAGAGACTTAACAATCCCTGGCTAACACCCAGCATCCTTAAATCCATAAATAAGAGGCACCAATATGAAAAACAATATAGAAGGGGTCTAATAACCAGAGAACAATCCAAACGCTACTCATCAATCCTTACTAGCCTGATAAGAAGGTCCAAAAAATTGTATTATGAGAACAGACTCCAGACCGTAAAAGGTGATATGAAAAAGACCTGGAAAACCCTATCTACAATTCTAGGAAATAAAAGATATCCACGAACAATACCATCAAATTATCAAAAACAGACGAACCCCTACTCTCACCAATTGAGACAGCAAACAGACTTAATGTTTTCTTCTCCACCATAGGAAAGAATCTAGCGAGTAGGATCCCAAGCTCGAACACTCGTCCAACAGACTACCTCACCAACACCTACCCAGATACACTATTCCTAGCTCCTACCAACTCAATTGAAGTCTCACACATAATCAACACCCTTAAAAACAAAGCAGGAGACATAAACAGCTTACCACCCTTTATGTACAAAAAAAGCTACACATGTACTGTCACCAATTATAGCAGCATTATTCAATAAATCCATTGAATCTTCAACCTTCCCATCAATTCTCAAAATAGCTAGGGTCACCCCGATCCACAAAGGAGGTGACCAAACTGACTTGAACAATTACAGACCAATCTCAAATTTACCACTGCTTTCTAAAATCTTCGAAAAATTAATTCATAAACAGATCTATTCCTACCTCGTCTCACACAATGTACTAAACCCCTGTCAATTTGGATTCAGGACCAACAAGAGCACAAACGATGCTATAACACACATGTTAGAGTTAATATACACCGCACTTGAGAAGAAAGAGGTTCCGCTGGGAATCTTCATAGACCTACGCAAAGCATTTGATACAGTCACCATGATTTATTGCTCACAAAACTAGCGCACTATGGTATTAGGGGCACCCCTCAACTACCTAAAGTCGTACCTTAGCAACAGAAGTCAGTACGTGAACACAAATGGAGAGAACTCTTCCACACAACAAATTACAGTCGGTGTCCTCAAGGTAGTGTCCTGGGGCCACTCCTATTCCTCATTTACATAAATGACCTACCGAATGCATCACAACTACTCAAACCCATTTTGTTTGCAGATGACACAACATATGTCTTCTCTCACCCAAATCCAGTCGTACTAGCCAACACAGTTAATGCCGAATTACAGAAAATATCAACATGGATGATGACAAATAAGCTTACTCTCAATACGGACAAGACCTACTACATTCAGTTTGGAAACAAAGCTACAAATGTTCCACTTAACATAACGCTAAATGGTTCACCCATCACAAGGCTCACAGAGGAAAATTCTAGAATCCACCTTGACAGTAGTCTTAAATTCCAAACACACATACAACAAATTTCCAAGAAAATCTCAAGGACAGTAGGTATATTATCTAAGATACGCTATTATGTGCCTCAACCAGCTCTCATTGCACTATATCATTCTCTTATCTACCCTTATCTCACCTATGGAATCTGTGCATGGGGCTCAACAACATTAAATCACCTTAGACCACTCATAACCCAGCAAAAGGCTGCAGTCAGGATGATAACAAATTCCCACTCTAGACAGCATACTCCACCTATATTCAGAACCTTAAAACTACTCACCATAAAAAATATTCATACCTATTCATGTGCCTTCTACATACATAAAACTCTACATGCTAATATTAACCCTGCGCTCAGAATTCTCCTCAACAACTTTAATAGGTCCCACGAACATGACACAAGACACAGATCACTATTTGACATACCCGAGTCCATACTAACCAATGTAAAATTCTATGCACATAAAGGGCCCCAAAATCTGGAATTCATTACCAGTAAATATCAAGTTAACCTTGTCCGAAAATCAATTCAAGACTCTTCTCAAAAGTCACCTACTCACCCTATACTAAATACTCATACTGTAACAAACTTCCAAACCCAATATTATTTTACTTAAGAAGATCTCATTTTGATATGTTCATCCTCCTTAACACTTGTTGCAATCTTATATCATCATATTGTCATTTAAAATCTTATAGTATCATCATTTTCTTAATTTGAAATAAAATATATACCTAGATGAAACTCTAAAAACTATTTCTAGTATTGTTATTATACTAGTATAGCATCAACATACTGTAATTTGAAATAAATTCTACAACTAGATTAAACTCAACCAATTTCTCTTGTATTGTCTTTAAATAGTATGTATAACCATTTAATAATTTAAATAATATAGAACTAGAATAAACTCAATCAATTTCTTTAGCATTAAGTACTTAGTGAATAAGTCTCTAGAATAAACTGCCCCTAATGCCATGGCATGCCAGTGGCTCTCCTTGCATTACAGTTTTATAATTGTATTATATTTGTAACTACCAATAACATTGTACACTTGTAACATGCATTGAAATAAAAATTATTATTATTATTATTATTATTATTTTCCTTCCAAACACTAACCCCTCCCCCTGTCCTCCTCCCTATCTTCCAGATGCCAGCAACTCTCTTCAATAAAGGTAAGTAAATGTTATTTATTATTATGTTATTTATTATTTATGTATTTATTATTATTTTGTGTTAATAATGTTAGTTTGTGTATGTAAAAGTATAGTTAATCTTTACAAAATTAATTTTTTGGGGAATATTTTTGGGTGTCTGAAACGGATTAATTGTATTTACATTATTTCTTATGGGAAATAAGGTTTCGAGTTTCGAGTAATTCGAGTTAAGGTCTAGCTCCTGGAATGCATTATGACCGACAGTTGAGGGACCACTGTATTTATGAAGACAGAGAGTTGCATAGTATCATCAGAGAAATTGTATTTTACAACAAATTAGAACAAAATATTTTAATGTAATAATGATACAGAGGATAATGATGGAATCTTAGTGAATGAATATACGTACAGTCTCTCCTCACTTAACGACGGAGATAGGGGCCTAAGACCCCATCGGTAAACGATTTCGTGGCTAATCGAGGAATCACCCTTTACTGACACTTCAAAAGTGTCACCACCCAAAATTAAAACATTCAGTTTTATGTTTGCTGGGAAATTCCTTTCAATCTGTGTATTATTAACGGTAATACAACATGAAATAGGTCAATGACTTACTTCCGAGATATTCCAGGAAACACCTGCATAGCTGATTACTTGGGATTTTTTTTTTTTAAAATCGCACTTTTTTCAGTCTTTGCATAGGGTAAGAGTGATCTTCTATAGTTACCCTTCATGCGCGTAACATTTTCTCGGTTACTTTTTTTTTTTTCATCCTCCACCCTTCAATACCTCTCTACATAATGTCAGTTTTTATCATGCTTCTACATTATTTATGTTATACCTAATATTATTCTGGAATAAATATGATAGGTAATATTTATTGATAGTAATAGTATAATTATACAATATTTTATAGTGGGATGAAGTGTCATGAGTTACTGAGACGCTGCTGCTTCTCCCTTTGTAATGATGCCAAATGCTGAATTAAATACGTATACATATTAGAAAAAAAATAAAAATGAAACTCCAACTTGATAACTTTATTTTAATTTGCATAACTCTTATATATGTACAGTAGACCCTCATTTAGCACGATAGTTATGTTTCTGAAAACGTCGTGTTAGCTAAAATCGTATTAGATAATTAAAAGAACTCATGGGAAAAATAGGGTTACATTCCTGGGAGTCCCCAAAAGGCCAAACAAGTTTTTTTTAGACCAACAGATCTTACAAAAATAAAAGAGAATATGTAATTGCAGTTCATTATCATGATGTATTATGTTGTTTTTACTGCTTAAGACTACAAATGTAACAAATAATAGTATTTACCTTAAATTGTGGGTGCTGGTGTTTGTGGATGATTGTGAAGAGAGTGGAGAGTTATGCTGTGGCCCTACTGGGCTGAGGTGGATAGTAGAGGTTCTAGAACTGAAGTCGATGGTTGTTGCGACCCCTGAACAAGATAATTAGGTTGAATGGTTGACGGACCATTTGGGCACTGCACATCCAGTATTACTGGGCTGCAGCGCCCGGTGTGACATCACCATAGTTTATGTCAGGGAGGGGAACCTGGCATAAAGAGAGTATGATCCACGACTTGTGAGGAACGTGGTATCCCAGCTTGGCCCACGACTGCAGTATGGTCTACATTACTGAGCTGTGGATGGCATCAGTTATTGTATCCCAGCTTGCCATACTTGACTCAATCTTCTTCCCAGCTTTGGTGGACGCACGACATTACACGGATGGCTTGTGTGGCAGTCATTTAGTCGTGTAACCCTGTTCAAAGGGTAAATAACAGCGAAGGCGTTCATGACAAAGAGAAAAGTGTTTATGAGAAAGCGTGTTATGGCAAAGTGAAAAGGGTGTCATGTGACACGGTTGAGAAGGTGTCGTGTGACAAGGAGGGCGTGTCATGTGACACAGAGAAAAGTGAGGTGTCGTAACACAGAGACAAGGGTGTCTATGCAGACACGGAGACGTTAGGCGTGTCATGACGATAAGAAAGGTAGTGTCATATGACATGTTGTTGGTAGGGTCATGACTACGTGGTGTGTCACTGATAAGATGTTGTGTCTCTGGTAAGATGTGTCTTGTGTGACACTGATAAGATGTTGTGTCTTGCGTGACACTGATAAGATGTTGTGTCTTGTGTGACACTGATAAGATATTGTGTCTTGTGTGACACTGATAAGATGTTGTGTCTTGTGTGACACTGATAAGATGTTGTGTCTTATGACACTGGTAAGAGTAAGTCTTGTGACACTGGTGAGTGTCTTGTGACACTGGTAAGAGTATGTCTTATTGTCTCTTGTGACACTGGTAAGAGTATGTCTTATTATCTCTTGTGACACTGGTAAGAGTATGTCTTGTTGTCTCTTATGACACTGGTATAACTATAGAATATTTCGTGTGACATTAAAGTCTAGTCGTGTAAATTTAACAATGCATATTGTTTAACTGACAGTACAAAATATTACGCTTATCTTAAATTGTACAAAGATCATGCTTTTCCTTTTATATATGTACAGAGATTGTACTACAGTTATATAACCATTTTACTAGTAAAAGAAATATATATATTTATAAATAATTGTGTCTGTATTTTTTTATACCCCGGACAAAAACCTTTATTATATTGTTACGGTATTGCAATATTGGTTATGAGAGCAGTATCCTTTAGACTAACAGGCCGAATAATCGGGTTTGCCATAGCTCTCGTAACTAATTTTGTAATATTGTAATATATGAGTGGCCTGTCCGGGAGGTTTTGTCCGGAGGTTATTACCCGAGAGGATTTTTTTTATATGCTACCAGTTATCTTGTGGTGGGGGTGTTGCGACCCCTGAACAAGATAATTGGGTTGAATGGTTGACGGACCATTTGGGCACTGCACGTCCAGTATTACTGGGCTGCAGCGCCCGGTGTGACGTCACCATAGTTTATGTCAGGGAGGGAAACCTGGCATAAAGAGAGTATGATCCATGACTTGTGAGGAACGTGGTATCCCAGCTTGGTCCACGACTGCAGTATGGTCTACATTACTGAGCTGTGGATGGCATCAGTGATTGTATCCCAGCTTGCCATACTTGACTCAGTCTTCTTCCCAGCTTTGGTGGACGCACGACATTACACGGATGGCTTGTGTGGCAGTCATTTAGTCGTGTAACCCTGTTCAAAGGGTAAATAACAGCGAAGGCGTTCATGACACAGAGAAAAGTGTTTATGAGAAAGCGTGTTATGGCAAAGTGAAAAGGGTGTCATGTGACACGGTTGAGAAGGTGTCGTGTGACAAGGAGGGCGTGTCATGTGACACAGAGAAAAGTGAGAAGGTGTCGTAACACAGAGACAAGGGTGTCTATGCAGACACGGAGACGTAGGCGTGTCATGACAATAAGAAAGGTAGTGTCATATGACACGTTGTTGGTAGGGTCATGACTACGTGGTGTGTCAGTGATAAGATGTGTCTTGTGTGACACTGATAAGATGTGTCTTGTGTGACACTGATAAGATGTTGTGTCTTGTGTGACACTGATAAGATGGTGTCTTGTGTGACACTGATAAGATGTTGTGTCTTATGACAATGGTAAGAGTAAGTCTTGTGACACTGGTAAGAGTGTCTTGTGTCTTGTGACACTGGTGAGTGTCTTGTGACACTGGTGAGTGTCTTGTGACACTGGTGAGTGTCTTGTGACACTGGTGAGTGTCTTGTGACACTGGTAAGAGTATGTCTTATTGTCTCTTGTGACACCGGTAAGAGTATGTCTTGTTGTCTCTTATGACACTGGTATAACTATAGAATATGTCGTGTGATATTAAAGTCTAGTCGTGTAAATTTAACAATGCATATTGTTTAACTGACAGCACAAAATATTACGCTTATCTTAAACTGTACAAAGATCATGCTTTTGCTTTTATAAATGTACAGAGATTGTACTACAGTTATATAACCATTTTACAAGTAAAAGAAATATGTATATTTATAAATTATTGTGACTGTATTTTTTTATACCCCGGACAAAAACCTTTATTATATTGTTACGTTATTGCAATGTT
>WNWK01036272.1:0-19262 GCA_009830355.1 Cherax destructor | reverse complement strand
GACCTTCCCCTCCCCGTGCTTGTGCACCTCCCCTCCGGCCATGAGCCAGTCTAGCATTGTTTTTTGAGAAAACATTACCCAAGTGCTCATTCAAACTTTTCACAATAAATTTTTTGTGTTTATTGGTGTTTAAAAAGTGATTGTCACTGTGAAAAAAGTCACCATGGGTCCAAAGAAGGTTCCTAGTTCCCCCTGGGTTCCCTTTTTGGGGTTTTTGGTTGTATAGTTGCTACGCCCGGGGGTTTTGATCATCGCCTTTCTAGCCCTCAAATAAGAAAACAGTTGTTACCTAGATGTGATTGAATGGGTTTTTGGGGTCAGTTCGGTTAAATAATAATAATAATAATAATAATAATATTTTTATTTGGACATGATACAAAAAATTACATTTGGTTATTGAGTTACATGGGTGTACACCAAAAGCCCCTAGTATGCAGGGCATTTTGGGCAGACTTAAAATTAACTTAAAACTAAATTGTAAAATTTTGTAGATAGTATACAATGAGTAAAGGTAGATTTAAGTTGAAATTTGAACTTTTTATTTTGTTTTCATTATAAAATTAATTAAATAAGATTAAACAAATTAAAGCAATAATAAAAAAAAATAAAAAAAAGTTAGGGTTTGAAAATTTTTATTAAAAAAGTTGCATATCTAATTTTTAAAGTTTAAATTTGAACATATCAATTAATTGTAGAATTTAGCAGCAATGCAACTAATTGGTGAGATAAAAATTTTAAAAAAATTAATTGCATTCAGTTTTTTGGGTTATTATAATGTAAGTGGGGGGGAATAATTAGCTAAGAAAATATTATTCATAACGGGTTTTTCATTCATTCATTGTTCATTCTTTACATTGACTTTAATAGTCAGGTTTCTTTAAAAGTGTTTTTCTACTTTGCTGGGAAGGGATAGGGGCAATTGTTTTGGGTTTTTTTTGCTCGTTTTGAATTGGATACAGGTAGGGTTTCTTTGGCAATGACAGGTAAAAATTTCCAAATTTTGTTTTTATGTGCTTGATTTTTTAATAGTGTTAGGTGGACACGGGGAACATGGGGGTGATATGTGTCTAGTGTTATGGTCATGTGTCCTTTTAAAAATTAGTAAGGAAAAGTTTGGGGGTGGGTTTATCTGCATGGTGTTTATGTATGTAATAGGCACAGTAAAAAGTATGGATGTCTTGTAGGGTGAGTAATTTTTGGGTTTTTTGAATATTGGGGGAGTATGTTGCCTGGAGTGAAATTTGTTATCATTCCTTGCCTTTTGTTGTGTTATTATGGTCAGAGGTTTTTGATGTAGAGCCCCATCCCAGTTTCCTAGGTGAGGTGGGGGTAAATGGTAGTGATATGGGTAAAGGTGGTTGTGGAACATAGTACCGTATTTTGGGATAGTTTTCCCCAGGGGAGACTTTCGGAGATTTGTTGTATATGTGTCTGAAATTTGAGGCCACTTAAAGTTTTCCCTAAAATTTTCCTCTGTGGTTTTGCGATAGGGGACCCATTTATCTTATGTTATGGTGCTTTGCTCTGTTCCCAAACTGGATAAAATGGGTTTTTATAAATTTTGAATAAGTTTGTTGGTCATCACCCAGGAATTTTTTCTGAAACCAGTATTTGCAGTGTTGGCTAGTGTGTCTGGGCGGGTGAAAATAATTTAAAAATTATCTGCAAAAAGTATGGGTTTGAGATTGAGTGCATTTGGTAGGTTAATGTAAATGAGAAAAGTAGTGGGCCAAGAACCTTCCTGTGGGCCCACAGTAATGTTTCGGGTGGAGCTAGCCCCATTTGTGTACACTATTGGTTTCTGTTGCAAAGGTATGATTTTGGTAGTTTGGGAGTGTCCTCTTATACCATAGTCGATAATTTTATGTGAAACAGATAAATTTTTAACTGTATCAAAAGCTTTAGTAAATTAAAAATTCCCAGGGGATTTCTTTTTAAAAAAGGGGGTTAATTTTTTTAACATGTGTATAATGGCATCATTTGTTTTTTTATTGGGCCCTGAATCCAAATTGACAGTGGTTAGACGTTTTTGGGAGGTGAGGTGGAATATTTGTCTATAAATTTAAATTTTTTCAAAGATTTTGGAAAAAAGGGTTTAGATTGGCCTGGTTTTGGTCTGCGATCTCCTCCCTTATGTTTTGGGGGTGACCTGCTATTTTGAGTATTGAGGGGGAAGGTAGGATTCAATGGATTTTTAAAAAAGTGTTGCAATAATTGGTGAAGAACTTAAAGGGGGTTTTTTGTATATATAAGTGGTAAAAATTATTTAGGGCCCCGCTTTGTTTTTTTAAAGTGTTGATTATAATGAAACTTCTATTGGTTTGGGTTTGGGGCTAGGAATAGTGTGTTCGGATAGTCCGTGAATGTCGTTTGGTGGAGTATTAGTTGGTTTTGCTTCCCGCTTTTACCTATGGGAAAAGAAATCATTGAGTTTTTTTGGTTTCAAATAGGTGGGGGTAAAAGGGGTTTATCTGGTTTTGTTAGTTTGATTGTTCTGTTTGTGGTATTTTTTTTTTTTAGAATTTCAGATAGGGTTTCAGGTCTTTTTATATCACCTTTTTTAAAAAATGTAATCTGTTCTCATAGTAAGTTTTTTACCTTCTTATCAGTGTTAGGTTTTTTGATAGCATTTGTTTTTTCTCTTGATATTTGTCCCATTCTGTCTTTTTTTATGGTGCTTTTTATTAATGGACTTGGTATGCTGGGGGAGCCAGGGATTTTTAATCTTTTTTGTTGTGATTTGTTTAGTTTTTAGGGCAGTGCTTTTTTTAGATATTGGGTCTTTTTTAAAAAAATTATTAATACATAATAGTATCTGGGGAAATTGTCTATTTCTGTTTGCCAGTCAATGTTTGTCATAGCTGTTATAAAGCTATTTATACTGTCTCATTATGTAGTCTGAAGGAACTTTAGTAGTCTCAGTGGTAATTTTCCGAGATTTTTATGAGAAAGGTTAGTGTCAGTGGGATTGTCTGTGATTATGCCTGATTTTTGGGGTATGGTGTTGTCCAAAATGGTCTTAAAAAAGGCCGGTCTCAGAGTTTGTGGTTTTTTTATTGTCGGGAGCAGCAAGCAGTTGCTCATAGTGTTTTTAATTCAGTTATAGTGGGTCCTGATCTTGTAGGATTTATTTGAAGTCCCTGTGAGGATTTGGGGGCTTTGTTCATGGGCATCAGTAATCATCTTCCTAATTTTCACTAAATTGTGAATGTTTGACTGTGGGAATCTTTGATTTTATCAGAGGTTTTTTTAGATATTTGATTTAAATTTGCTATTATATATTCTCCATGTTCATCTCTTGTGCAAGTATTGTTAAACATTCAAGTGGTCTATAAACATACTTGCCACCTCCTTTTTGGGCTGGCCCACAATTGTTATGGCTGTGTAACCAGGGAATGGCATAGATATCTGTAGTATGAGGCTTTAACCATGTTTCAGTGAACAATATGGACATACTGGTGAAGTGAGTTTAATAATGCAGTGGGTCATCAAAATGTTTTTTAAAGATCTGACATTGAATTAAAGATGTTATTTATTGTTGGATTTGAGTAGTGTTTAGCCTGTTCTGCTGTGTGTTAAATTGTTGTTAGGTTCATGTAAGTCATTTAATAGAAAGGGTTTATTTCAGGACAAGTTTGGAATCATAAGATTTAGTGTGATTCTATAATTAAACTTAAAATTAGAACAACAAAGAGACCTAAGAATAGGACAAAAAAAAGGATTTCTTGGCACGTGAGTTAGTCGTTGAATATGTTTTAAAAATGAAAAAAAATGAGCTAAGGTAGTCAATTTACAGCTAATAAGAATCTAAAACTATAGCATGAGTTAGACCTGAGTAAGTTAATTAATTAAACAAAAGTTTATATATGGTGTGATTCTAAAAAGATTAAGAACAATGAATAATGCTAGACTTAAAGATATGATATCGGGATCAATTGATTTTTCAAACAAATTTGGGATTAACAGACTTTGAATTTAAATTCCCCCCAAGGTTTAGGAAAAACGGAATTGTTTTTTTTTTAAAAACAGCAAATTTTGGCAGTCTATTTTGTTTTAAATTTAGGGTTTGTTTTCCCGTTTCATCTATTTTTATAAAATTTTAAAAGGAATTTTAAAAAAATAAAGTTAATTTTGAGGTAATGCAAAGTTTAAATGACCAAAAGTAAAATTTATTTTTATTTAAAAAAAATACAATTAAAAATAAATTTTAATAAAATTTTAAAAAATTTTTACAAGTGCTGATAATTATACATTTTAAAGGGGAAAGAGTTGTTTTTAAAATAAAGTAAACTTTATTATTTAGAATAAAAATACAAAATGGAAAGGGGGCAAAATAATTAAGAGGGGGTTTGCAAACTTTTGTTAAATTTTTGAACCCAGAAGAAGTTGTTATTTTATTTGCCAAATGCCTCCTTTTTTTTTTATAGAACCCATTTTGAAATTGAGCATCATTAAATTTTGTTGTGAAATTGGCCAAATTGCCTTTTCTGACCACTTTTTGGAGTTGAAATTGGTAAATAGGAGTTTGTATTCGATAGAAGAAATATTCTACAAAAAGCTAAAATTTATGTTACTTAAAATTAATTTGGGAAATAGGGCTAAAGTGGGCAAAATGCTATGAATAAATGTCATGGATATTGCATAACCGGAAAGCATAATCCGTATTTTCGGTCAAATTTCATATTTTTTGGTGCCGTTAGAACGGAAAATTCTCCATATTTTAAGAAAATAATTTTTTTTTTTTCGGGACCCTAACAACTTTCCCCGGAAAAAGGGTCCGGGACCCCGGGAGACGGCCGACTTGTTAGATAAAAAAAAAAAAAAAAAAAAAAATATAGCAATGAAAATCAAAGTTAACTATTAAAGGAGAAATAAGTGCTAATGTGTATAATAGTACAAAGTAAAATTTATTAATATTAAAAAAATAGCTTGAAATAAAATTTCAGGCAGTTGAAGAATAGATAAAGATAAGTACAATTTTTAGCAAATAAGGTGATTAATAGTAATTATAAATTCTAAGCAAGTAAGCTGATAAAAATATATAGGAATGTGGGTTGAAAAATGGGCACAAGTAAAAATTGTATGTATTTAAAAATAAAAGTAAAACTATTTGTCAAAAGTATTCATCTAAGGATAGACAAATACTTAAATGAGGTAGATGGGCAAAACATACACTACACTATACGTAGGGGTTTGATTTTGGACATTGTGTTTATACAGTCTCTGTAATACAGTGGTACCCGGTTTACGATGGTCCCCAAACTCACCCTTTTATGTAAGTTTATTTTTTTAAATGCTTTTGTAAGTGTAATTTTGGGGGTCTAAAAGGACTAGTCTATTTTACAACATTTCTTAAGGAGATAAATTCGTTTGGTAATGGCACTTGAACAGCATTCTGGAATGAAAAAATATCGTAAACCGGGGTACCACTGTATTTGCATCCCTAAGGAATCTTGATAGTTCATTCTCATTTGTGATAGTATACAACTGACCTACACTTGTTTTCTTCACTAGAATTTTTCCATCCCGGGTGAAACATTGGTGGATTTTATCATTATTCTCTCGCTTAAGTTTTCTGATTCTATACCAGAGGTTCTGATGTTTTTTGGTCAGACACTCATTAATGAATACTTGTTTTCTGGCTATAATAGATGATCTAATTAGATCTGTTTTCCTGTCATGTGTGGTGAATCTAATCATAACACTTTTTCTACCATGGGAACCTAGTAATCGTGCTTCTTTTATATCTGTCACTGGTACATTTACGTTTATTTGATCTTTGATGATCTGTAAAGTAATGTCTATACTGTTTGCTTGGGTCATATCACTGGGAAAGAATGGACTGTTCACTATTACTGCGTCTGATAACTTTCTTGCTCGGTTTTGTCCTCTTGTAGTCAGGTAGTCATTAAACTGGTTATCCATGTTGTTCTTCCACTCCTTTACTGCTTCCTCAACCTTTTGCGTTTATAGATGTTATCTGTTCAGTGTGGCTATTAATGACAGTTTGGAGGGTTTTGCCAAAATCAGTCATTCCAGTTGTTGTTAACTTTTGTTCAAGGCTGAGGATTTTGTTTTCAAGTTGTGTCATCCTGGTATCTTGTTGTAGAAGTGCTTTACGTTGTTCCATATTTTCATTGATTAATTTGATGATGTATGACTTTAGTGTATCTGGAGTACCTTGTGGGAGCACCAGTTCAATTGAGTGCCAGCTAGAGCAAATAGTGTGGCAAACACCAGGGATTCAATGATATCATGTCGCATTAACACTTCCCTTATAAGAGGAAAGTAAAAATAGGTTAGATAAATACATGAGTGGCTGTGAGTGGGTGTGAGTTGGACCTGACTAGCTTGTGCTACTAGGTCTGATGCCATGCTCCTTCCTTCAGAGGATGTGACCTGACTAGGTGGTCATTGGTCTAAGCTGGGGGGTGACATGGACCTGCCTTGCATGGGCCAGTAGGCCTGCCGCAGCGTTCCTTCTTTCCTATGTTCTTATGTATTCGGCAGGCTGGCTGGCTTTGGCTGTCTCTGGCTGTCTCTCTATCTGTCTATATCTCTGTCTGTCTATATCTTTGTCTGTCTATATCTTTGTCTGTCTATATCTTTGTCTATATCTTTGTCTGTCTATATATCTATCTATATCTATATGTCCTATATCTCTGTCTCTCTCTCACATTTACACATAAGTACAGTATTATACATAGTGTAAATTACCTAGGATAACCCAAAAAATCCAGGCAAAGTGCTATACAAGGCTTGTAGATATAAGACATAATAAGCATGACTGGCAAGTAATACGCATCGTCACTTCTGCATCGTGTATAATACCTGTTGGTTTACGAGACGCACTCTGAGACTGAGACACGCAGACGGAAAGACACACACAGGCAGACAGAAAGACAGATAAGCAGTTAGACAGACATAAGCAGAGCTAGACAAACAGACAAACAGATACAGACTGATAGACAGACAGATAGACAGACACAGATAGACAGACAGATAGACAGACAGACAGACATTGAAAAAGGGAGGGTTCCCTCCAGCACTGCTGACATTTATCAAATGTCACTGGGCTGTCAAGAGTTATCTGGCAATTGTCATAACACCATTCTTCAAGGAGTTTCATATATACTCCAGGATGTCTAAAACATTGCTGGGACCTATAAATACTTCGTATATATTTATAAACAATAGTAAATGACCAAGGCAGGTGAAAATGTTCACCTGTTGGTGTGATTGTGACTATTTGAGTACTATTTCAGTACCTAATATTAGTGTTAGAACAAAGATTGGCTATGAAATCACAAGAACTATTGTAAATTGTAATTATCAGAACATAAAAATTATATAAATTAAAATAAAAACTAGAAAAAAAAAGTATATTGCCACTACTTCTGCAAGCGGCAGAAATTGATGTTGGTGTCAGGTGAGCATCCAGCACCAACTTGTCAGGCTTATATCTCGGTAAGTACTGACCCTAAAAATTTTTTTTTTAGCCTATCCTGTTTATAAAAAAATATTCGGAGCAGTACGCAGGTGAACGTATATCTACGTGTGGACAGTTTAAGGGTTAAGGGTTAACAAAGGGGATATAAATAAAGTCTTGAGGATATCGCTCCAAGAGAGAACTCGCAGTAACGGATTCAAATTAGACAAGTTTAGATTTAGAAAGGATATAGGAAAGAATTGGTTTGGAAATAGGGTAGTTGATGAGTGGAACAGTCTGCCTAGTAGGGTTATTGAGGCTAAAACCTTGGGTAGTTTCAAATTTAGGTTGGATAAACACATGAGTGAGAGGGGTTGGATTTGTAAAGAACTAAACTGGTTTGATAAAGTGTACGTATTTACCTTGGAGAACAGATGCTGGCGGAGGTTGAGGGTGGAAAATTATTATTTTTATTATAATCAAAAGAAGCGCTAAACCACAAGGGTCATACAGTGTGAGGGTGGAAAAGATATGCAGAGTGGCGTATGCTGTCAGTGGCCCTACAAACCCCAACAACAACAACATTGGAGGAGTTCATTTCGTTTTGTGCTTTTTCTATTGCTTAATCACTTAACTTACTTGCTACACTCTTAATGCTACACTTTATCACCCTTGGCTAGCGCTATAGCCTTTATCGACTCATTCTGCTTTAGTATCGTACATATTGTAGAAGTACTACGCTGGTACTGCCTGGCCAAGTCCACAACCTGCACACCTCGCTTGTGTTTATATATGATTTCATGCTTTAATTCCATGGACATCATCCTCTTGTTCTTCTCAGCACTGTCCTTTGCACTTACTTTCTTAGGACCCATGGTTAGAAAAAAGAAATTTGGCAAAATAACTGCACAAAATGCAAGCAAAACACAAGAGAAATGATTCCAAGGCGAGGTAAACATGTGCACTGATGAGTGGATGTTGTGGCATTTGCTGCACCAACTATTGGCGGCGTTCTGAAACTCGCTCATAACTTGGAGCAAAAAATTGACCGAGCGATGGCTCGTATCTTGAAAAATTCGTATGTTGGGGCACTCGTAACTCAAGGTTCCACTGTATATATATACACACCCCTCTGGGTTTTCTTCTCTTTTCTTACTAGTTCTTGTTCTTCTTTATTTCCTTTTGTCTCCTTGCAGAAGTGGAACAGAATTCTTTCCCTGTAAGCCATGCATGTCGTAAGAGGTGACTAAAATGCCAGGAGCAAGGGGCTAGTAACCCCTTCTCCTGTATACATTACTAAATTTACAAAGAAACTTTCGTTTTTCTTTTTGAGCCATCCTGCCTCGGTGGGAAACAGCTGGTGTGCTGAAAGAAGAAAGAAGATTTGAGAAAGCAGATCAGGGTAATTTAATATGATATTGTGTATTTAATATGATATTGTGAAAGGCTTTTGATAGAGTTCTACATTGGAGGTTACTGAGGGAACTTGAGGCACACAGAATAGGAGAAATTTTTTCCATGGATAGAGGCATGGTTGACAGATAGGCAACAGAGAGTTTGCATAAATGGGGAGAAATCAGAGTGGGGAAGTGTCACAAGTGGTGTTCCATAGTGGTCAGTGTTGTGCCCTTTGTTGTTTACAACATACAGGAATAGTGACATAACCAAGCTTGTCAATGACGCTAAAATAGGCCGTCAGATCAATTGTAATGAAGACACTAGAGCACTACAGGAAGATCTGAATAGACTGATGCAGTGGTTGGCAAAGTGGCAGATGCAGTTTAATATAGACAAATGCAAAGTTCTAAGCAGTGGAAAGAAAAACTAAATAATGTAGATCTTACTCACTCTGGATGTGAAAAAGATTTAGGAGTTCTGGTTAGCAGTAATCTAAAACCAAGACAACAGTGTGTAAGTGTTCACAATAAAGCTAACAGAATTTTTGGCTTCACATCAAAAAATATAAATAACAGGAGTCCTCAGGTTATTCTTCAACTCTATATAAATACAAATACAAATATATTTCTTTTCTGCAGTACGTATACAGTTATGTACCGCATAACGACATTTCAGTCAACAGACCATATATACAATGGTGGTCCCATAAGATTATAATGGAGCTGAAAAATTCCTATTGCTTAGTGATGTCATAGCCGTTGTAGTGTAATGCATTACTCAGGTGTTTGTGGTGATGCTGGTGTAAACAAACCTACTGCGCTGTCAGTCGTATAAAAGTATAGCACATACAATTATGTACAGTACATAATACTTGATAATAAATGACTATGTTATTGGTTTTTGTATTTAATAAACAATTGAACCTCTATACTACAGTGGACCCTTGCTTATCGGCAGTTCCTGTTATTGGCCAACTCGCTTATAGGCCGGTTTTTCGGCTTCCGGTTATCAGCCGTTTTTTCGCTTATCGGCCATATGGGACACGTCAACCCGCCGGCGACGCCACTTCCTCACACGTATCACACTCAGTCTGCGTCTGTCTCTTGTTGAGAAAGGAATACTCTGCATGTTCATCCATTCATCCGTTCATTTTAGTGCTTGTTTATTGATTGTGACTGTGAAATAAGCCACCATGGGGCCAAAGAAAGTTCAGTGCCAGCCCTTTGGTAAAGGGCTGAGAGGGGAGAATGTGCCTTCTTCAGTGATTCTACAATATGTACGATACTAAAGCAGCAGGAGTCGATAAAGGCTATAGCGCCAACCATCGATAAAGTGTAGCATTAACAGTGCAGCAAGTAAGTTAAGTGATTAAGCGATGCAAAAATGACGACAAGAAACTTAACTCCTCCATTGTTGTTTGAGGTATATGGCGACTGACAACACCGCCGCCTCTGCTGCCGCCTTCACCACCACTATGTAAGGCTTATCTTTCAGTGGCCTTTATACACTCAACAACAAACAACACACCACCACTCATGACATTCGTAATGACATACAGTGGTACCTCTACTTACGAGCAGCTCCCAACTCGAACAATTATGTAAGTGTATTTTTGTAAGTGTATTTTTGGGGGTCTGAAATGGATTAATCTAATTTTCATTATTTCTTATGGGAAAATATTCCTTCGGTATCGGCACTTGAATAGCCGCCCGGTACGAATTAAGCTCGTAACTTGAGGTACCACTGTATTTTATTCATTCTAGAGTATATGTCATGTTTCTATGTTATTAATATTGTTTATTATGTCATATTAGATGAATTGTGATAGATAAATAAGCCATAGTGTTGATATTAGTGTCATATTGAAGGATTATCTTGTCCTGTCTCGAAACAAACTCCTGCCGCCGCCCCCACCAGCCACATACGTAATGACATATTTTATTCATTCTAGAGTGTATATGAGGTTTCTATGTTATTTACAGTAGATCGTCATTTAGCACGATAGTTACGTTCCTGAAAAAGTCGTGTTAGATAATTGTGTGTTAAATAATTAACAGAACTTATGGGAAAAATAGGGTTACGTTCCTGGGAGTCCCCAAAAAGCCAAACAAGTTTTTTTTGGACCAACAGATCTTACAAAAATAAAAGTGAATATGAAATTGTAGTTCATTATCGTGATGTATTATGTTGTTACTACTGCTTAAGACTACAAATGTAACAGAAATAATAGTATTTACCTTAAATTGTGGGTGCTGGTGTTTGTGGATGATTGTGAAGAAAGTGGAGAGTTATGCTGTGGCCCTACTGGGCTGAGGTGGATGGAAGAGGTTCTGATACTGAAGTCGATGGTTGTACTGAGTGTCTAACTTTAAGTCATTCAATAAGTCAGTCAAGTCATTCAGTCAGTCAAGTCATTCAGTCAGTCAAGTCATTCAGTCAGTCAAGTCATTCAGTCAGTCAAGTCATTCAGTCAGTCAAGTCATTCAGTCAGTCAAGTCATTCAGTCAGTCAAGTCATTCAGTCAGTCAAGTCATTCAGTCAGTCAAGTCATTCAGTCAGTCAAGTCATTCAGTCAGTCAAGTCATTCAGTCAGTCAAGTCATTCAGTCAGTAAGTCAGTCAAGTCATTCAGTCAGTCAAGTCATTCAGTCAGTCAAGTCATTCAGTCATTCAGTCAGTCAAGTCATTCAGTCAGTCAAGTCATTCAGTCAGTAAGTCAGTCAAGTCATTCAGTCAGTAAGTCAGTCAAGTCATTCAGTCAGTAAGTCAGTCAAGTCATTCAGTCAGTCAGTAAGTCAGTCAAGTCATTCAGTCAGTAAGTCAGTCAAGTCATTCAGTCAGTCAGTAAGTCAGTCAAGTCATTCAGTCAGTAAGTCAGTCAAGTCATTCAGTCAGTAAGTCAGTCAAGTCATTCAGTCAGTCAAGTCATTCAGTCAGTAAGTCAGTCAAGTCATTCAGTCAGTCAAGTCAGTCAGTCAGTAAGTCAATCAAGTCAGTCAGTAAGTCAGGATATAGGTCAAGTGAAGAGAACACCCAGTCAGTAAGTCAGTAAGTCAGTCAGTCAGTCAAGTAAGTCAGTCAAGTCATTCAGTCAAGTGAGTCAGTCATTCAGTCAGTCAAGTCATTCAGTCAGTAAGTCAGTCAAGTCATTCAGTCAGTAAGTCAGTCAAGTCATTCAGTCAGTAAGTCAGTCAAGTCATTCAGTCAGTAAGTCAGTCAAGTCATTCAGTCAGTAAGTCAAGTCATTCAGTCAGTAAGTCAGTCAAGTCATTCAGTCAGTCAAGTCAGTCAGTCAGTAAGTCAGTCAAGTCAGTCAGTCAGCAAGTCAGTCAGTCAGCAAGTCAGTCAGTCAGCAAGTCAGTCAGTCAGCAAGTCAGTCAGTCAGCAAGTCAGTCAGTCAAGTCAGTCAGTCAGTCAGTCAGTCAGTCAATCAGTCAGTCAAGTCAGTCAGTCACAAACTTATGTTTACCTCTTTTTATGTGTACAAAGTAACACTTCATTACTGCCACGGGTTATGCCTTGTCTAATATTAATCTTTCTTCGTTAATTCTAAGACTTAAATGCTTATACATTTTCTTGCCACTTTGAGCAACACTGTGATGCGTATAAAATACGTACGAATGCTGGGATGATGGGGTCCTGGGTGGGTGGGGAGGGATAGCCGGTGGTGTCCCCCGCTGAACAACAACAAGGCTGCTTGTGGAAATGGTTATTTGTTTTTCCTTCCCACAAACTGTAAGTTTATTCAGGTATACACAGATACAGTTACGAAGATTATCATACATAGCAGCATATGTGTAGAGAACCTAGGATAACCCAAAAAAGTCAGAGTGACAGTATTTCCATTGACTGACTTGGGTTATCCTAGGTTCTCTACACATATGCTGCTATGTATGATAATGTATGTAACTGTACTCACCTAATTGTGGTTGCAGGGGTCGAGACTCAGCTCCTGGCCCCGTATATCTGAATAAACTTACAGTTTGCAGGAAGGAAAAACAAATTCCCTTTTCCTCAAAGCATGAGGATTCTTAGGCAGTAAATAACCATGCGCTCAAAATTTTTCCCCTCCTGCCGAACCGTGTAATATCATCTTTCTTTACGTCGTGTAAGATGATAATGTGTCGCAAATCTTAAATCGTGCAATACCGGTAACGTGCAACATAATCTTGTGCTAAATGACGCTCTACTGTATATTGTTTATTATGTCATATTAGATGAATTGTGATAGATAAATAAGCCATATAGAGTTAATATTAGCATCATATTGAAGGAGTATTTTGTTCTGTCTCCAAACAACTCTCTCCTCCTGCCTTTAATAAAGGTATGTAATAGTGATTTAAATGTTCATTTATCCATTTCTTTAGTCATTTTATTTAGTTCTCATTGTTTTGTGTAAGTAAAACTATAGTTAATCTTAAAAAAAAATATTTTTTGTTGATATTTTTGTCTGGAACGGATTAATTGTATTTACATTAATTCTTATGGGAAATATTATTTCGCTTCTAGGCGATTTCGCTTTTAGGCTGAGCTTCTGGAATGGATTACGGCCGATAAGTGAGGGTCCACTGTATCTACTAATTTGGTTTCTGCTGTTTCAGTTATCCACAGTTTACTGTGGCCCTTTCACTGTCAAGACCCCTGCTCACAAACTTGCTCTCAGTGTTGAAGAATTTAAAAAAAAAAAAAAATTCTTATGAAACGATAGAGAATCTTTTCCCAATGGTAATGACACCAAAAGTATGAAATTTGATAGAAAAACTTACGGAATTATGCTCTTGCGAAGTTAGCGGTCTCAGCGATATTTACGCATCAGTGATTTTGCCCACTTTGAGCCCTATTTTCGGCCAATTCCATTGTTCCACTCGACCAAACTCATAGCTATTTCACTAGAACTCCTTTTGTTCTATCGATTCAGTACAATAAACCACCCATTTACCAATTTCAACTACTCAATAAAGTGATCAGAAATTGGTAATTTGGCCAATATCATACACAATTCAAGGAAGGCCAATTTCAGAAAAGGGTCCAGAATTAACAGTGCAAACATTCCTAGCACTAAAATAACATTTTCTCTGTTCATTAGTCACATCTCCAGGTCCCTCTTATATTACGCTTGCTTTCCATTTTGAATTTTTATTCACACAAAAAATAGAAGATTTACTGTTATGCAGATTACTGTATTATTGTAAAAATGGTATAAATAATATCAGCACATTTGTGAAAGCAAAAATCAAACATTTCCGCTACTTTGAGTTCAATTTCAAAATTATCTCTAATTTTGTAATATATCTTCCATTCTATCAAATGAGACCAAGAAAACGAGAATACAACAATAAATACCATACGAAAATACACTGCAAAGTCGCTATTTTAAACGAAAAACACAGTCAGTTTTTTTCTCATTATGCATTGCGTGCTGTAGAATTTTTTTTAATCTGCGCACACTGACCACTCAGACCCCTTCACTCATATGTAGGCCTACCAGCTTTCTCCCGCAAAATTGGAAGCTGCTAGAATTTTGGCATACTATTATGGGACCGACACTGGCTTGCAAGCCGTAATATTACAGGACCAACAGTGAAAGGGTTAATTCCCCAAAGCCTAAAAGTAGTGATGGTGGCAGTTCTTCAAGAGAAGCTATGAAGTGCTTCCCATCAGTGAAACAGTGCTAATTCTTTACTTATTGTGCATAATTTATTAAACTTTATCATAGGTACATACAGGTACTCCTCACTTAACAACAGAGTTCCGTTCCTAAGAGTAGGTCAGTAAGCGAATTAGTTGTTAAGCGAGGAGCCACCTCTTACTGCTATTTCAAGCACACTGGACTGGTAGTGAGTGTGTGTCGACCATCATTATATATTGTTTTAATGTCACTTTTGCCCCATTTATAACATTTTTAGTAAAGTGGACCCTTGCTATTCGAACACTCCAAAACTCACCCTCATTCCAGAATGCTGTTCAAGTGCTGTTACCAAACGAATTTATTCCCATAAGGAATGATGTAAATTAGATGAGTCCATTTCAGACCCCCAAAAATACACTTATAAAAGCACTTAAACAAATAAACTTACATAAAAGGGTGAGTTTTGGAGTGTTCGAATAGCGAGGGTCCACTGTATATTAAAAATAAACCTAGGTATTAAAAACAATAAGAGTAAAATACACATACAGTACACTGGTTGGAGAGCTTGTCATTCATAAGTCTGAGCGGTTGTTAAACAGGTAGGTCATTAAGTGAGGTGTACCTGTATGTACAGTGGTACCTCGAGTTACGATGGTCCCCAAAATCGCTCTTTTATGTAAGTTTATTTTTTTAAATGCTTTTGTAGGTATATTTTTGGGGGTGTAAAAGGACTAGTCTATTTTACATTATTCCTTATGGAGATAAATTCGTTTGGTAATGGCACTTGAACAGCATTCTCGAACGAAAAAATATCGTAACTCGAGGTACCACTGTAAATGAAAAATGACCTATATACAGTGGACCCTCGGTTTTCGCCAAAAATTCTTTCCAGAATGCTGTTTGAGTGCAGTTACCGAACGAATTTGTTCCCATAAGGATAAATGTAAATTGGATTAGTCATTTCAGACCCCCAATACTACACTTACAGAAGCAATTACAAAAATACACTTACATAATTGTTCGAGTTTGGAGATGAACGAAAACCGAGGGTCCACTGTATAGGGTTTGCTACTATCCGGGGTTTTGGGTATCCATAGTAGGCCTTGGAACATATGCCCCGTGGATATGGGGGAAATACTGTACTCTACTTTTTATCATTATTCTAGAGTGTACTCTTAATACTTATAAAAAAAAAAAAGTTTAATGTAAAACAGTATGTGGTGTTACACTGGCAGCAGCCTCGTACAGTGTCTCTTGATAGCATCATTTTCCCATGTGCTTGATTTAATCTTGTGTTGTTTTAATCATAATGGCCTCTAAGGTTTGCAGCCTAGGAGGAATAGGCTATACCATATAGCCTAGGTGTGTAGTAGGCTATACCATCTAGGTTTGTGTAAGTACACTATGACATTAGCACAATGATGAAATCGCCTAACAACACATTTATCAGAACATATCTCCGCCGTTAAGAAACACATGATTGTATAATCAAAGTTGGTGCAATAAAGTAGTTGCTGACAAAAATTCAAAGAGGAAGTCTGTGTCAAAGGTGTGGCTGTCAGTGAGGAAGTCAGATAAAGTAAGGGCATAGAGCGGTTATGACATCGGTGGTAAATCTTGCGTGCATGCTGGTAGACAGGGCAGTCTATTAGTATATGGCAAACTGAAAATGGAGCTTGACAATTCTCAGAGAGTGGAACTGGATGCTTCTCCACGAGATACCCATGAGTGAGGCGTGTGTGTCTGATATGAAGACAGGAGAGTGTAATCTCCAACTACCACAGTGATAATAAGAAAACCAGAAACCTAAACAAGGTTTGACAGAATACAGTTTATTATGAATGAACTCAGACCAACATTCTTGCCAACAATTGTGAAGTTGTCTAGAGGTTACTACAAAATAGTCTGAGAATGGAATACCCCTATATGAAACATGAAGGTCATGAGCTGCTGACTGCACAGCAGAGTCCGCCTGCTCACTGCCCTGAACATCTACATGTCCAGGGACTCAGCAGAACCCAGAAGAAAACAGCGTCTTTGTGTTTACTAGAAATGCAGCACAGCTGGAAACCCAACACCGTCAGAGGATTTAGAACCATCAGTACTAACTGCAACAGCATGAAAATGTGATGGGAAATGGTTAAGAAAAATGGAATGAGAAGCTATAGTGGGTAACTGAGTTTTTGTGCACAGCAGCGGGGAAGAACAGAAACAAATTGTCAGAACTTCCTGAGGGAAAAGATGCTGGATGGATGTATAAAGGGGGGTAAATCAAGGGAAGACAAGAGAGTGTGAATACAAAGAGAAAAGTGACATAGTAAACAGGACAGCAATCAAACAAAGGACTTGTACTAACATCTGTTACCATGCTGTATGTTAACCCTTAAACTGTCCACACATAGATATACGTTCACTCGCGTAGCTGACCGAGTATTTTTAGAAAAAAATAAATTGTTCTTTTTCTTTAAAATGAAGAGTGCATTTTGTTTGTCATTCCCACATTTTGTAATACTACACACACTAAGTGCACAGACCCATTCTCTAATCTCTAGGCAACTCAGGCTTATCGTGGCAAGGTTAAAAGCATTTGAAAAAAAACGTAGATCTACGTTCGGTCAGCTACGCGAGTGAACGTATATCTACGTGTGGACAGTTTAAGGGTTAAAGGATCATGAAGGTCATAAGAAAATACACAATAACAGAGACAATAGCCATCAGGCAGATCATTAATTACATAGACATTAATCAATGTGGTGACTGCTCAGATAATATTACCAGTATGAAATAATCATCATTCCTCCAAGTTTAGTTATAAGTGGGAAACTTGCAAAGGAAATATACCTTGGCTGTAGTCCTGTGCCATGTCTGAAAAGCCTCGTATGCTGAGTCAATAGCTGTCTGCGTGTCCACTTCTCCCATGTCCGGCACACTGGCGATTACCTGCAAGAACAATGTGCTGTTGGAGTGTGACCGAACGAGGTAGTCTGGCTATGAGAAGAGCATTTTAATCTTGTAAATCAGCACTTGGGGCACTAAAATATATACACATATGAAAAAACAACTCTAAAACAGGAATAAAACACACATCACTAATAAATATTATTACACCAAGTTTAATTAACCAGCATCTGTCAAAAAATTAATGAAATTTTAAATAACATGAACCCTCTGAAAAATTCCTGAGGCCTTTACAGAAACCTCAGTAATTATTATTATAACCAGAATGATAGAGCAAAGATCTTTTTCCCTGAAGTGTGAAATCAATCATGTTAGTACAACAACCAGGATGATAATGGAAAGATCTTTAACTCTGGCTCGTGAAATCATAATAACACAACTGCAAACGAGCCATGGAATGGATGGGAGACTTGAGGGGAGGCATAACCAATTATTTTTTTTTTCTTTTTGTCCGATTTCGTTCATTTTTTTTTTTTGCACGTGAAGACGTGTTTATGGACCTTATTCTCCGTGAGTTTCAATAAGATAGCCCTAAAAACAAAAGAGAAAAAAAATATTTACTGAAAATTCCATGAAGATTCCATTTGAAAATTACCATTGCCTAAATGGCACAACGAAAGGTGGATTTGAGACTTGGTATGTATAAAACAATGCTAGTGCGATTTTCTCACGGAAGGTATTCGTGTAATTATCTCTAGTTATTCTACAAAAAAATAAAGTTCCTCAGTTTTCGTTATTTACAAAATATCTTGCCCTTTACTCCCACTCAAATCCAAAATTATTTGGAATAGTATTGCAAATACCTTCTGTCACATTGTAAAACTATCATTGTTTTATGATTCCTGTCAATATTATTGCATTTACTTCAATAATAAATGGTGGGGTTCATCAAATAGGTCAATAACTTACTTCCAAGATTACGGGTGAAACGTCTCCAGGCTCCGAAAAAAAAAATTAGCGAAAATCGCTGTTGTTTTAGTGTCTACTGGTGATCTAGTGTTTTTATACCCTCCAAAACACCATTTTCTTTTACTCAATGTCATAGAGGACGATACAAGATGAAGGGGAAATAATTTTATATCGAAAACCTCAAAATACAGTCGCCATATTATGGCCTATTTTATTAGTTCTAGTGTATATATCCTATTTATGTCTTTTTTAGTGTTTATTTAGCCATTTTAGATGATACAGTGGACCCCCGGAAATCGGCCATAATTCGTTCCAGAATGTTGTTTGAGTGGCATTACCGAACGAATTTATTCCCATAAGGACAAATATAAATTAGATTAGTTGTTTCAGACCCCCAAAAATACACTTAGAAAAGCACTTACAAAAATACACTTACATACAGTGGACCCCCGAGTATCGTAAAAACTTCATTCCAGAATCCTGCTCAAGTGCCATTACCGAACGAATTTACTCCCTTAAGAAATAATGTCACTTAGGTTAGTCTATTTCAGACCCCCAAAAATACACTTCCACAAGCACTTACAATATTATACTTACATAATTGTACGATTTCCGGGGTGTACGTAACTCGGGGGTCCACTGTAATTGTTCGAGTTGGGAGGTGGCCGATTTCCGGGGGTCCACTGTATTAGATGATATTAGCGTAATACAGGTCTCCCTCAACATTCGCGAGGGTTAGGGGATCAAGAGCCTTTCGAATGTTGAAAAATCGCGAATGTTTGGTGCCCCAATATACTGTAGGGAAATATAATACAATACTGCTTCCTTAACCTATTGAACCATGAACAATCATAAAACACATGAAAACATCGTAAAATAATGTACTATATACATGTTATTTTGACATGAGCTGGCTGTGGAGGGAGGCCTGTAATAGTAT
>WNWK01036271.1:0-19264 GCA_009830355.1 Cherax destructor | reverse complement strand
ACCCCTGCCACGACATGACTCGCTGTTGTCTTCCTGGGTTTTCTATCCATTGACCCCCTTTCCCCCTGTTATCCCCCCCTTCCCTCCAGTTTTGCATAATTCCGGAAAGAACTGGTCAAACGCCTTCTTACAGCCCAAAAAAAATTTTTTACTACCTATTTGATCACCTTTTTTGTGGTTGCGGGGGGGAGTCATATTTCCCCCCGCCCCCACTGTTTTACTAGGTCCTTTCCCCCTGCTCCATGAGCTTTATCAAACCTAGTTTTAAAACTATGGGTTCCTGCCTCCACTTGCCTTTTTTGCTATTCCACTTCCTGACAACTCTATGACTGAAAAAATTTTTTTTAAACCCCCCCCTTTTGACTCATGGGAGTTTTCAATTTCCCAAATTGCCCCCCCCTTGTTTCTGTGCCCCCCTCTGGAACATCTTGTTCTGTCCACCTTATCTTTTCCCTTTTGGGTTTTTTAATTTTGTTAATTTTCCCCAACCTCCTGTCCTCTAGTGTCGTGGGCCCGTTTTCCCTTTAAACCCTTTTTCTTCGAACCCCCCCCTTTTTAGCCGGGGACTAGTCTTTGAAACCTTGCACTTTAAATTTTTTTGGGGGGGTTTTTTGCCCAGGGGGGGTTTCCCAAAACGGGTTTGGCTATCCAGTAGGGGCCTGACGTATATGGTATCAGATTTTTGGGAATTTTTTTCCCCAGTGAGGTTTGGAACGCATTCTTGGGTGTGTGTGTGTGTGTGTGGGTGTGTGTGTTTGTGTGTGTTTTTGTGTTATGAAAATCCCAAATAATAGTTAACAAAGAGTTGATGTATGAAGACAAATAAATTTGGCTTTTTTTCGACGTTTGTGTTAGATTTTAAATTTAGGTTTCAACCATTATTCCATGTTTTGAGTGAAATTTATGGGAAACATGTTTGAACAGGGGCCCAGAGTTAAATAAATGTTTACAGCGGCTGGGCCAGGCAAATTTAACACACCTGCGGAACACCGAGGATGGGTGAGGCACAAAGGGCCCGTGGTGCCAGGAGGTGATGCCACCCTCCACCGGGCACTTGTGAAAATGCCAGGCCACCGTAACCGTGATAAAGAGAGGTCACTGTAACCCGGGTACATATTAGCTCACTGTAACCTGTGATACATACTGGCTCACTGTAACTGGGATCACTGGCTCACTGTAACCGTGGAATTTGGCCCACTGTATTCCCGGGTACTGGCTCACTGTAACCTGTGTGACATACGGTCACCCTTTAAACCCCCGTGAATACTGGCCACTGTAACCGTGGACATACTGGCTCACTGTAACCTGTATAATTTCCACTGAACCTTTTGATACATACTTTTCCTGTAACCTGTGATACATACTGGTCACTTTTTAACCTGTGAACTACTGGGTCAAAAATGTGGACCGGCCACTGTAAACCCGGGTACTGGCTCACTGTAACCTGTAATACTCCACTGTAACCCCCGGGGGTGACTCACTGTAACCTGTGAAATGGGGCCCCTGTAACCCGGGTACTGGCTACTGTAAACTGTGATAAAACCCACTGAACCTGGATACATACTGGCTCACTGTAACCTGTGATACATACTGGCTCACTGTAACCTGTGGTACCGGCTCACTGTAACCTGTGATACTGGCTCACTGTAACCTGTGATACTGGCTCACTGTAACCTGTGATACTGACTCACTGTAACCTGTGATACTGGCTCACTGCAAATCTGTGATATACTGGCTCACTGTAACCTATGGATACATACTGGCTCACTGCAACCTGAGATACATACTGGCTCACTGTAACCTGCAGATACTGGCACACTGTAACCCAGGATACATACTGACTCACTGTAACCTGAAATACATTCTGACTCACTGTAACCAGTGATACTGGCTCACTGTGTAATTCAGATACATACTGGCTCACCTCCTAACCTGTGATACATACTGGCTCATTGTAACCTGAGAGACATAATTACCGCTGATACACACCCGCTCATTGTAAGCTGTGATACATACTGGTTCACTGTAACTTACCAGATGCTATTTTTGTAAGACGGTTGACACCCCAGCTTGTTAGAATGAGAGACAGAGAGAGAGAGAGGAGGAGAGAGAGAGAGAGAGAGAGAGAGAGAGAGAGAGAGAGAGGAGAGAGAGAGAGAGGGGGAGAGAGAGAGAGAGAGAGAGAGAGAGAGAGAGAGAGAGAGAGGGGGAGAGAGAGAGAGAGAGAGAGAGAGAGAGAGAGAGGGGGGAGAGGGGGAAAAGGGGAGAGGGGAGAGAGAGAGAGAGAGAGAGAGGGGGCTCCCCCCTAAAGGGCCAGCTAGTGCCAGATGGGGAAACCCAAAAACCAAGAATTTCAAAAATACCTGTTTTTTTTACATTTTTATCTGTTGTATTAACCCATTTTTATCGTCAGGGGGGGAAAAAACCTGGCAAGGATTTTCAGGAAAGGATTTCCAATAGGTTTTTACAAGCTGGGATTTACAGGTAGGGATTTACAGAAAGGGGAATTTACCAGCAAGGTTTTAAAGGGTTTTTTTAGAGAGAGGATTTTTTGGAATGGATTTACAGGGGGAATTTTTTTAAATTATTGCTTGTTTCCGATATCAATTGGATTTACACTCAAAATACGTCTTTGTTGTGCCAAGTAGCGTTACTGGGGTTTTTGAACGCTAATTAAACCTTTTTGGGGAGGGGGATTGCTGTGCTTTCCCTCTGGTGATGTCTAATTGACGTTTGGGCGGAATTTTCGTTTGTTATGTTTTTTTGGGGGTGACGTTTTTTGGTTTTTTATGTTTGGGGGTGTTTGAGTTTGTGGGGTGACGTTTCCCCTGTCATGCCTTTTGGGGGCCTTTAGGGGGGGGGCCCCGTGATTGCCCAGGCGCCCAGCTTCCCCTGAGCCCAGGTTGGTGGGGTTCCCAGGCCGGGGGTCTGGAGGGGTGAGCTCCCCAGGCTTCCGGTGCCTGGATGCCCCAAAAGGGGGGCCCGTGACGCCCAGTGTTTGGGGGCCCAGGATTCCCAGGCTCCGGGATGCCCCCTGATGCCCAGTGCCCGGGGGGACGCAGGTTTAGAGTTTCGTTTATGATGCCCAGGGGTTTAGAGCCCAGTGAAAGCCCAGGGGGCCGGCGGGGTGCCCCTGTTTGGTGATTTCCCCCTGACGCCCAGTGCTTTTCCGGATGCTTTGCGGGGGCCCAGTGCCGGGGGCTCCCCTGATTTTCCCGGGTGATGCCCAGCGTTTTTAACCCCCGGAGTGTCTTTTGGGATTTTCCCCGTGACGCCCCCGGGAGCCCGGTGATGTTTAGGCTCCCGGGGGCCCGGGGATTTCCCAGGCCGAGCCGGTTGGGATATCCAATGAGTCTGGTTTTCCCCGGGGGCCCGGGAAACCCCCCAGTGTCTTGATGCCCAGTGGCCCAGGTTTCCCCCTGCCCGGTATGCGTAGTGGCCCGGTGTCCCCTGATGCTAAAAGGGCCGGGGGTGCCCTGATTTCCCCTTCCCCAGCCCGGGCGTGGGGGCCCCTTCCCCTGCTCCCCATGCCTTTCTGAGCCCCCGGGGGCCCTTTTTACCTCCGGGGAAGGGGCCCGTGCCTTTTGGGTACGCTCAGGGGCCGGGAACCCCTTTCAGTGCTCCCCGGGTGCCCCCCGGGGTTTTCCAAAATTTTCCCGGTGCCCAGATGCCCAGTATGTCGCCGTGGGCGCTCCCGTGTTGGGGATGTGAGTGCTCCAGAGGCCCAGGCGGCCGCGACGCGAGCGCTTTGGGTGCTTAGGGTGATGCCCTGCCGGGGCCCGGAGCTTTTTTTATGTTTGTGTGCGGGGGCCAGTGTTTGATGCTGCGACGCCCAGTGAGCCCAGTGACCCAGTGCATGATGCCCGGGGTGCGGATGCCCGGGGACGCTCCGTGTGATGCCCAGTGAGCCCAGTGAGCCCAGTGCTCGGGATGCCCAGTGAGCCCTTTAGTGTCGGTAGGTGGAGCCCAGTGACGCCCAGTGATGCAGTGAGCCGTGTGCATGATGCCCAGTGATTTCCCAGTGCCCAGGGTGTTTGAGTGGGGCTCCAGTGATGCCCCCTGTGGTGAGCTAGAAAAATTTCCCAGGTGCCCCCTTCGGGGAGCCCAGTAGTGTTGGATGTGAGGGGATGTTAGGATGTCTTTTAGTGTGGGATGCCCGTGATGTTTGTAGTGTGATGCCCAGTGACGTTTGTAGGGGTGTAAGTTTTAGTGATGTGATGTTTGTAGTGTGTGAGACGTGGATGCCCAGAGCCCAGAGCCCAGTGATTTCTCCAGTGATGCCCGGCCGGGGCGCCCAGGGGAGCCCAGCTCCAGAGCGTGCGGTTTTGGCGTGTGGGGATGCTCTGGCTTTTTTGCGTGCCCCTGACGCCCAGGAGCCGGGGAGCCCAGTGAGCCCAGGTGGTGATGGAGTGATTTTTCAAAGTGCTTTTTTGGATGTCGGTTTGTGACGCCCAGTGGGTTCTTCAGGTGATGCCCAGTGACGCCCAGATGCGGGGACGTTTTCCCGTGATGCCCAGTGGCGGGATGTTTTTTTGTGGGCCCCGTGCCCAGGATGGGGTCAGGGGATGCCCAGGGGGATGCTTGTAGGGGCGTGTTTGTAGTGGTGACGTTTAGTGGGTGTTTTAGTGTGTGATGTTTGGTGTGGATGTTTGTAGTGTTTGTGATGTTTGTAGTGTGTGATGTTTGTAGTGTGTGTGATGTTTGTAGTGTGTGATGTTTGTAGTGTGTGATGTTTGTGTGATGTTTGTAGTGTGTGTGATGTTTGTGTGATGTTTGTAGTGTTTGTGATGTTTGTGTGATGCTTGTGTGATGTTTGTAGTGTGTGATGTTTGTAGTGTGTAATGTTTGTAGTGTTTGTGATGCTTGTGTGATGTTTGTGTGATGTTTGTCGTGTGTGTGATGTTTGTAGTGTTTGTGATGCTTGTGTGATGTTTGGTGAGTTTAGTTGTGTGATGTTTGTAGTGTTGTGATGCTTTGGATTTGAGTGTTTGTGATGTGTGTGATGTTTGTAGTGTTGTGATGTTTGGTGTGATGTTTGTAGTGTTTGTGATGTTTGTGTGATGTTTGTAGTGTTTGTGATGTGTGTGATGTCTTGGTTTGGATGTTTTGCATGTTTGTAGTGTTTGTGATGTTGGTGTGTGATGTTTGTAGTGATGTTTGTGATGTCAGTGTGTGTGATGTTTGGTGATGTTTGTAGTGTTTGTGATGTTTGTGTGATGCTTGGTGATGTTTGTAGTGTGTGATGTTTGTAGTGTGAATGTCTGTAGTGTTTAGGATGCTTGTGGATGTTTGTGTGATGTTTGTCGTGTGTATGATGTTTGTGTGATGTTTGTAGTGTTTGTGATGCTTGTGTGATGTTTGTAGTGTTTGTGATGTTTGTGTGATGTTTGTAGTGTTTGTGATGTTTGTAGTGTGTGATGTTTGTGTGATGTTTGTAGTGTTTGTGATGTTTGTGTGATGTTTGTGTGATGTTTGTAGTGTGTGATAGTTGTGTGATGTTTGTAGTGTGTGATGTTTGTGTGATGTTTGTAGTGTGTGATGTTTGTGTGATGTTTGTAGTGTTTGTGATGTTTGTAGTGTGTGATGTTTGTGTGATGTTTTTAGTGTTTGTGATGTCTGTGTGATGTTTGTGTGATGTTTATAGTGTCTTTATGTTTTTATGATGTTTATTGGGTTGTGATGTTTGTGGTATTTCTGACGTCTGTGTTGCTGGTTGCATTTGTATGATAGTTTATTTTTTATTTTTATTTATTAACACATCGGCCGATCCCACCAAGGCAGGGTGGCCCGAAAAAGAAAAACTTTCGTCATCATTCACTCCATCACTGTCTTGCCAGAGGGATGCTTTACACTACAGTTATAAAACTGCAACATTAACACCCCTCCTTCAGAGTGCAGACACTGTACTTCCCATCTCCAGGACTCAAGTCCGGCCTGCCGGTTTCCCTGAATCCCTTCATAAATGTTACTTTGCTCACACTCCAACAGCACGTCAAGTATAAAAACCATATGCCTCCATTCACTCCTATCAAATACGCTCACACATGCTTGCTGGAAGTCCAAGCCCCTCGCACACAAAACCTCCTTTACCCCCTCCCTCCAACCTTTCCTAGGCCGACCCCTACCCCGCCTTCCCTCCACTACAGATATATACACTCTCGAAGTGTATGATAGTTGTGGTTTTTATATGAAGATTATGTGTTGTTTGTGGCGTATCTGAAGTTTGTGGTGTTTGTGTGTTTATGGAGCCCTTCACTGTCATGTTGTGCTGTTTTGCTGTTTGTGGTGTTTCGTTGTTTGTGTTTTTTTCTAGTTTGTAGTGTTTGGTTATTTATGGTGTTTTATTGCTTGTGGTTTAATGTCGTCATTATTGTCATTCCCTTTCATCAGTTATTTCTCTTATTTCACACCAAACTTATTTATATTCCACATTTTCTCGTCACTTGTCAACTTGATCGTCCAGGAGTAATTCAGTGTGTGGTTGTCGGGTTGTGTGCCGCTTCTGTGGTTGTCGGGTTGTGTGCCGCTTCTGTGGTTGTCGGGTTGTGTGCCGCTTCTGTGGTTGTCGGGTTGTGTGCCGCTTCTGTGGTTGTCGGGTTGTGTGCCGCTTCTGTGGTTGTCGGGTTGTGTGCCGCTTCTGTGGTTGTCGGGTTGTGTGCCGCTTCTGTGGTTGTCGGGTTGTGTGCCGCTTCTGTGGTTGTCGGGTTGTGTGCCGCTTCTGTGGTTGTCGGGTTGTGTGCCGCTTCTATGGTTGTCGGGTTGGTGCCGTCGTGCGTTGCGGAGGATCGTAGATCGTTAAGCTGGGTGAACAAGGTTGTGTGTTACCTGCGGTCAGGGTGGAAGCCTGGAGTAGTAGTTATCGTGATTCGTGTGGTATGGGGTGGAACACGGGGGTGTTCTGGGTATTACCAGCATGGGAGTAACTCTTTTGCTTGTATAGTTGTGTTGAATCATTGTGTGTGTGTGTGTGTGTGTGTCGGAGAAGGTATTGGCACTTGTTTGAGAGTATAAATATCCTGCATTGTTTGCTTGACAAACAAGGGAAGACGAGCGTCAGAGTGACTGAGGGTGACGGGTTGGGCGTAATTACCATGAAGATGCTAGCAGTAATAGAGACGAGGATACAGGAAGACAACCTGGTGACGACAGCAATAACGGAGACAAAGTTACGAGAAGATAACCTGGTGACGACAGCAATAACAAAGTTACAAGAAGACAACCTGGTGACGACAGCAATAACAGAGACAAAAACAATAGAAGAGACCCACACGAAGTCACTTTTTTTTCCTTAAGCAGAGCGACCTGGTGACAAACATTGTTATAACTGGTGAACTACTGTCATCTAAATGAGGATAAATTGAACAAAACATTCTAGACTCTAGAGTGCTTAGAGTGACTGTACTATCTAGAGTCAGAATAATGTTATGAAGAGGTTGTTTACCGCCTGAGACAGATACAATGTCATACAGTGAAATACAATGTCATACAACGTCATACAATCCAATACAATTTAACAAAAGGGTGTGTGGCTTCTTGAAGGAACAGAGAGAAGAAGAGAGAGAGAGAGAGAGAGAGAGAGAGAGAGAGAGAGAGAGAGAGAGAGAGAGAGAGAGAGAGAGAGAGAGAGAGAGAGAGACTATAAAAGTACACACTGAGGCAAATTTTAGAACAGGTGTAGGAGTGGACCACTGGCAGGTGTGTACGTCCACCCAGGCGGCTCTCTCTCTCTCTCTCTCTCTCTCTCTCTCTCTCTCTCTCTCTCTCTCTCTCTCTCAACACCTGCGACTCATAAGTTAGGTTCAACTAAAATGCGCAGAATGCGGAATCGATCTGAAATTTGATTCACTTTCTTGAATTATTCAAAACTCTCTAAATATCTCTAAAATGTTGCAAACAATAGCAAATTCACAAAATAAAAGCAACTTAAGAAAACGGGAGTTAAGACAGGGACGTACACAACAAAAACAACAACATAACAAGCAATTTAAAAAAAAAACTAGGACCTAAACAATAGCAGCTTAAACAATAGAGACAAAAAAAGTCACGGTGATTCTCTTCAGCCAGTGTCTCGATGCTTTTGTTTTTTGTTAAACGCAATTGGATACATCAGCAGTGTGTGTTTGTGGACGCGTTAAGCGTGTTGGAGTTGGACTGGGGGAACAGAGGGAGAGAGCCTTCTGTTTTTCTGTCCTCACTTCACATGTCTAGACAGAAGACGACAGGGATAACTAGACTGTGATTTAGTTACATCATGACAACATAGATTTCAACCCTAATCGATAATATGTTGTCTGTAGTTATCACGGGAGAGAGAGAGAGAGAGAGAGAGAGAGAGAGAGAGAGAGAGAGAGAAGAGAGAGAGAGAGAGAGAGAGAGAGAGAGAGAGAGAGAGAGAGCAAGTGTACTTGTGCTGAGACGTGTAGACACGGAGTTATCACACAACAAGAAACAGGTTGAGGAACTGATACCTGAGATGCAGGCAACCTCGTATGACAGACAGGCAGACATGTACAGTCAGACAAAGACGGGACGCAGAGGCAGACAACAGACAGACAGAGACAAACTGACTCAAGCACACACACACACACACACACACACACACACACACACACACACACACACCAGCGGTCAGTGAAGAGGCGGGGACAGGAGCTATGACTCGACCCCTGCAACCACAACTAGGTGAGTACACACACACACACACACACACAAGCATCAGCCCAATGGTCTAATTGACAAGTGCCTTGGACAAATGCTAACTAACATCAGAAGCGATGCTACGTGACACTGCCACCTTGAGTGAAGTAGCAGTGCTACGTGAAGTCACTGGAAACTGAGCAGTAGACAGGTGATGTCACTGCTACAAGAATGTAGCCTCCAGACGCACGTTTCCTATAAGAAATGGATAACAAAGTGAAAGGAGAATAGCGTAGCAGCTAGAGAACTCAAAACTAATAAATAGTAATAGTTTAGAGAATAAGACGGTTCTGACTGACCAGCCTACTGGAGTGCCACCACACAAGTGACGGAAATAAAGGGACAGACAGACTAAATGGTACTGGAGGGCAAGAAGTCATCCAGTGAGGGAAAAGAAACGAATCTTAATGGCTTCTTATCGAGACAACATTTCGCTCTGTGTAGAGCGAAAAGGACACTGGACCAAACGTGAAGAAAATCTACCATAACTTAAATCTACCCTAACTTAAATCTACCCTAACTTAAATCTACCCTAACTTAAATCTACCCTAACTTAACGTAACCTACGTGAGGAAACGTAACTTAAGTGAGGCAACGAAACTCAGGTGAGGCAACGTAACTTAGGTGAGGTAGGGGAGTAGAGGGGGGGGAGTGGGTGAGGTAGGGAAGTGGGTGAGGTAGGGGAGTAGAGAGGAATGGGTGGGGAGAGAGTGTCTCCCCAACAAGCGTCAAGCACCAAAATACAAGAGGAATGAAGCAGGAAATTCACTCCTTGTGAGACGATGCTAAACATGGTCGAGCGTGCGACGCCCACGCTAATGTTGCACCTCCTGGGTCGTCGTACGTCGGGGGAGAGGGGCAAACATCGTACGTTGTAAAGCCGTACGTTGGGCGGGTTGGAGAGGGGTCGTGGGTGGGGGACGGTTAATGTTACAAGTCGTCTATAAAGACAAGGATCACAAGTACTACTTTAGTGGGGGTCGTCGTAATGCTAGCTCTTGATTCGAGAAATTGGAGCTACCTTCACTTCCTCGGAACAAATCATGATTACCACCAGCTCACCAGGCGTTGTATGGTCCCTAAGGGCTTAGTGCTTTCTCATGAATGCAGTAAAATAATAATAATAATAATAATAATAATAATAATAATAATAATAATAATATTATTATTATTATAATTATTATTATTATTATTATTATTAATTATTAGTATTATTATTATTATTATTAATTATTATTATTATTAATAAAAATATTATCCAAGGAGGTAAAAACGGGAATGTACCAGAGTATAGCGGTAGCAAGATTATCACATGGGTGAGAGTTATGGGTTTTAAACGTTGCAGCAAGAAGGAGCCGGAGGCAATGGAGATGTATGAATGTCCTTGATGTGCGTTGGAGGTTCCTTCGTGCACGAGTGTATTTGATGTTCCTGCCGCCAGTGTTGAACATGTGACTTATTTATCAGTACGGTGGTGTGGGAGACTCTTAATGCATGAACTAGAGGCTCTCAGGTGAGGTCAGTCAGGTGTGGATGTCAAAGTACAGTGAATTCCGACGTACGTGTCTTGTACGTCACAAGTGACTTCACAAGGACGTGTTGCAGGTGGACCACCAGCCTAGGGGCAAGTACGTCAAGTGACGAGAGGGTGAGAAAGGTGGTGGGGCAGAGTCTACACACATCTTAGGTGAACATGAATGAACTACCTCAGGTGAACATGAATGAACTATATCAGGTGAACATGAATGAGCTATCTCAGGTGAACATGAATATCTCAGGTGAACATGAATGAACTACCTCAGGTGAACATGAATGAACTATCTCAGGTGAACATGAAGGAACTACCTCAGGTAAACATGAATGAACTATCTCAGGTGAACATGAATGAACTATCTCAAGTGAACATGAATGAACTATCTCAGGTGAACACGAATGAACTATCTCAGGTGAACATGAATGAACTACCTTAGGTGAACATGAATGAACTACCTCAGGTGAACATGAATGAACTATATCAGGTGAACATGGATGAACTACCTCAGGTGAACATGAATAAACTATCTCAGGTGAACATGAATGAACTATCTCAGGTGAACATGAATGAACTATCTCGGGTGAACATAAATGAACTATCTCAGGTGAACATGAATGAACTATCCCAGGTGAACATGAATGAACTACCTCAGGTGAACATGAATGAACTATCTCAGGTGAACATGAATGAACTACCTCAGGTGAACATGAATGAACTATCTCAGGTGAACATGAATGAACTACCTCAGGTAAACATGAATGAACTATCTCAGGTGAACATGAATGAACTATCTCAAGTGAACATGAATGAACTATCTCAGGTGAACACGAATGAACTATCTCAGGTGAACATGAATGAACTACCTTAGGTGAACATGAATGAACTACCTCAGGTGAACATGAATGAACTATATCAGGTGAACATGGATGAACTACCTCAGGTGAATATGAATAAACTATCTCAGGTGAACATGAATGAACTATCTCAGGTGAACATGAATGAACTATCTCGGGTGAACATAAATGAACTATCTCAGGTGAACATGAATGAACTATCCCAGGTGAACATGAATGAACTACCTCAGGTGAACATGAATGAACTATCTCAGGTGAACATGAATGAACTACCTCAGGTGAACATGAATGAACTATCTCAGGTGAACATGAATGAACTACCTCAGGTGAACATGGATGAACTATCTAAGGTGAACATGAATGAACTATCTAAGGTGAACATGAATGAACTATCTCAGGTCAACATGAATGAACTACCTCAGGTGAACATGAATAAACTATCTCAGGTGAACATGAATGAACTATCATAAAAAACAAGAACTATATCTTTCTCTAAAAAAAATAGATAAGTAGATTAACTTGTTGGTCTCAAATTTGTTTTTTTTTTCTGTAATCCGTTGTCTCGTTTAGCAAGTTTGTGTACATGGGAGTACATAAGAATACAGAGGAGTACAGGGTAGTACATTAATATGTGAGAGTTCATGGGAGTATATAAGAGTACATGTACTCTTATGTACCCCCATGTACATTAGAGTACATGAGCATATGGGAGTACATAAGAGTACATGGGAGTAAGTATGAGAAAGCTGGAGTACGTGAGAGTACGAGGTAGCACATGGGAGTAAACAAATGATGGAGGGTAGTACATGGGAGTACAGAAAGAGTACACAGTAAAGGTCTTAAAAGCACTAAGCTCGATGACTGTACTTGGCAGTTTGACTTAGTTCTGTGAGGACGTGTCAGGTGTACTGTCTGTGAATCTGAACCAAGATGCCCTCCATTGAACAACTTTACCAGCAGCTTAAAGAGGAGCTTAGGGTAGCTAAGCTCGAGTTACGGCGATTGACGGAGGAAAACAAGAGGATTCGTAGTAATTCTCCTGCTGTGAGTCCTCAGGTCAGGAGGGACACCTGGTCAGTGGCCGGGCAACATGGAACGAAGCTGAAGATCAAGAAGACTGTTGGAGTGGCAGAAACAACGAAGAACCAGAAGACTACTGTGGAAACTTTGAACCCATTTTCGGTGCTACCCGACGAATGTGGGTTGTCTACTGGGAACATCACAACGAGCACCAAGGAAGCATTGGCAGACGAGGGTGAGTCAACATCCCTTGAAACCCCAACGAATACCATTCCAATGGAGGCCATCATAACGAAGACCATCGGGAACGTCACGACAAACTCCGCCAGCGAAGGTAAGAACATTGTTTTAGTTGGGGACAGTCAGATTAAGTTTATGGATAGGGCTTTTTGTCTTAGGGATAGGAAGAGGAGACAGGGATGGGGGATATTGTTAGCCGTCCAGACGATATCATGAAAGATAATGGGAGCAATCCGATTATCTGCTTCAGTGCGGGAGGCAACGATGTTGGCAGACGTAGGAGTGAAGACCTTATTAGCAGGTATAGGACAGCAATAGAGATAATTAGGAAGGGTGGGAACCCAGTGATATGTGGCATTTTGCCCAGGAGAGGAGTTGGAAATTAATGGTTGTCCAGGGCAATTGGTGTCAATTGCTGGCTGGACAAACACTGTAAGGAAAATGCAAAAACATTCATAGACAACTGAGATCTCTTCTATGGCAGAAATGATTTGTATGCCAGGGATGGGGTTCACTTATCTAGGTCTGAGGTGGGGGCACTGGCCACTGCAGTGGAGGGAGCCGTTAGGTCTTTAAACTAGAAATAGATAGTGGTATGGGCTTTTGTGGAAAATCAATGAATTCTCAGTGTAGCGATAGTGTGAGTTTTAGGGAAACCAGTTATAGGCAGAATGAGGTACAGTTATTGGTGAATATTGGAAAGCCAGTGGCACTGGTGACAAGGACAGTAATAGGTATAGTGGAAGAACAGAAATCAGCAGGAAGAGAAAAGAGAAGGGAGGTTTTCTAAACATATATTATACTAATAGTCGTAGTGCGAGAAATAAGATGGACGAATTGAGATTAGTTGCAAGTGTGGGTAACATTGAAGTTTTTGCCATAACTGAGACGTGGTTTAATATGAAAAATCGAGACATGCCTGCTGAATGTCACATTCATGGTTTTAAATTGTTCCAAGTGGATAGAAGTATTGGAAAGAGGGGTGGGGTGGCACTCTGTGTCCGAGATCGTTTAAATTGTTGCATAAAAATGGGTATAAAGTCTGAAACACATACTGAGTCTGTTTGGGTAGAATTTTCAGAGGGGCACGAAAAATTTATTTTAGGCGTGATATACCGTCCCCCAAACTTGGATAGAGACCAAGGAAGACTACTGTGGGAGGAAATTGTTAGGCCCACAAGGCACAATAATGTAGTAATTCTAGGGGGACTTTAACTTTAGTCATATTGATTGGAATTCCTTGACTGGGAATTTAGAGTCTAACGACTTTATAGAGGTAGTTCAAGATTGCTTTTTGAAGCAGTTTGTTACAGAACCTACAAGGGAAAATAACCTGCTTGACTTGGTTCTGGCAAACAAGGAAACCCTTGTTAATAATTTAGAAATTTCAGAGGACCTTGGCACCAGCGACCACAAATCAATTACCTTTAGCATTGAATGGAAGTATGATAGTAGGGATAACTCAATAACGGTCCCAGATATTCGCTTAGCAGATTACAATGGGCTTGGAGAACAACTATCATCTTTGGACTGGGGTAACGAAGAGAGCTATCAATATGAGAGCTTTCTAAACACTATACATACTGCCCAAAGTACATTTATTCCGTATAAAGAAATTAGATCGAATAGAAATGACCCTAAATGGATGAATAATAGGCTCAAATATCTTTTAGGGCAGAAGAGGTGAGGGTCATCTTATGAATCAATATACTGACATTAAGAGGGACGTTAAAAGGGGGATAAGAAAAGCTAAACGGGACTACGAAATTAAAGTTGCTAGGGATTCGAAAACTAACCCAAAAGTTTTTTTTCCAGGTTTATAGAACAAAAGTTAAAAAAGATAGGTCCCCTTAAAAATAACTCTGGGCATCTTACTGACAAGGAGATTGAAATGTGCTAGATTTTTAATAATTATTTTCAATCGGTTTTCACACAGGAAGACATTAACAATATCCCAGTAATTAATTTTTAAAGTGGGCCTGGAGAAAATAAATTATGTAATATCACAGTCACTAGCGAAATGGTTATGAAACAAGTAGACCGACTGAAACAAAATAAATCCCAGGGCCCTGATGAGCTTTTTTCAAGGGTTTTTTAAGAAATGCAGAATGGAACTCTGTGAACGATTAACTAATATTTTTAATTTATCTCTTCAAACAGGTGTAGTGTCTGATATGTGGAAGATGGCCAATGTAATTCCTATTTTTAAAGCAGGGGACAAGTCGTTACCGTCAAATTACCACCCACTAAGCCTGACCTCAATTGTAGGCAAATTATTAGAGTCAGTTATAGCTGATAATATAAGAAGCCATCTTGATAAGCATAATTTGATTAATGATACTCAGCATGGATTCACGAGGGGCCTTTCCTGATTAACTAATTTACTAACCTTCTTCAGTAAAGCTTTTGAGGCCGCTGATCACGATAAAGAATTCGACATTGTTTATTTGGATTTTAGTAAGGCTTTTGATAAAGTACCACATCAGAGACTGTTAAGGAAAGTGGCTGCTCATGGCATTGGGGGAAAAGTGCTGTCATGGATCGAGTCATGGCTCACCAATAGGAAGCAGAGAGTGTGCATAAATGGGGTTAAATCTGAGTGGGGATCTGTAAGAAGTGGCGTTCCACAGGGATCAGTCTTAGTTCCATTGTTGTTTATAATATATATATATAAATGACCTTGACGAGGGAATTACTAGTGATATGAGCAAATTCGCTGATGACACGAAGATAGGTAGGATAATCGATTCAAACGTAGATGTCATAGAACTTCAGGAGGATTTAGACAAACTCAATTCGTGGTCAGAAAAGTGGCAGATGCAGTTCAATGTAGACAAGTGCAAAGTTCTTAAGCTTGGGAATGTTCATAACCCTAGCATCTATCAGCTTAATAATGTAAAACTTAGCCGTACAGAATGCGTAAATGATAAGCAGCAACCTTAAACACATGTGCAACATCTGGGTATCTTTATTTTAGACGTTTCGCCATCCAGTGGCTTTATCAATACAGATTCTAGGACATAATTTGAAGACAGTAGAACTATATACAAAAGATGAGGTAATCAGTCCCTCGGCCTTTTAGTTGGTGCAAAGAGCACCGTAGTCGTGAAGAGTCTGGAGCACAGGCGAGGAGGCTGGCGCTTATATACTAACGTCAGGTGGAGAGAGACGTGTGATATCATTTGACTGATATCACAAGAAGACACATGTAGTCTGTCACATTATGTTCAGTTTCCGTAAGTATCTGCAAGAGCAGCGCTGGCGGCCTCGCTCTTTTAAAAACAAGGCTTGTTTGTACTTGTTAAGTGTTGCGCCTCGTCGTTGCGATGAATTGTAAATTGATTGTTGCAGATTGCACACGGCAACATGACTTGCAGTGCACGAGGCTTCCATCCACTCAACTCACCCACCTACCGTTACTCTTAATGGGATTTTTGCCTTCTGAAATTTGCAGCTAGGAGGCATATTTCAGGAAGCAATTATCAGAATTTGTTTTTGCAGAGTTAGGTGGCAATTAAGACCAGGTGGTAGGTGAGTCAGTAGAGGTTGCAAAATTGTTGCAGGATTTGTACGAGTGGAGAATATTAAGCGATAAAGAGAGGAGTGGAGAGATTGCATATTCTTCGACTGTAGCAACAAGGTCTTTGACACTATGTTCTACTAGACGCCGATTTCCAAACAAGACAACTTGGCAGACGTAACAAGAAGCGAAGTGCGGTGAATCAAGAATGTATGGAGAACAGCTGATATGTATTGTGATAGTGAAGGATATCCTGGACCGGGCAAGAGGAAAGCTCCATCTTTCTCCTAGTATATAAGTATACTGTACACGACCTACCAGAGAGGTAGTAGACACATGAAGCCCTGGTGGTTACAGATTGTGTTGAACTGATGAGAATACGACTTGAAGATAATACAGATAAACTACAGGAAGATGTAGACAAACTGCGGATGTGGTCTAGTAAGTGGCTGCTGGAGTTCAACACCAAACTGTATGGCCTTGAAAATTATGAATAAAAGAAGAGAAGACCAAAGACAGAGTACAGACTAGGAAGGAAACAGTTCTAGACATCCTATAAGATTAAGGTACTAGTGGTGACTGTCACACTGACCATCTTGCCGGATACACACAGTAACCGAATCACATCAACAGAATGTGCAAGACTTACAAACCAACAATCGCCCTTTATTAAGGTCCTGAAGAAGGATCATTCAAAACACTCTGCCCTGTATATGAGAGACCACCGTAGCACACTGTAGCAGCGCGGAGACCACGGCCGCGCTGCTACACATCAATGTGAAAGTTGCGATGATCGCAACTTTCTCATTGATCTTAAAAACTACAGAATCTGAATCTTAGATCTCTGAAAAAGGAGGATCAGGGATCAGGATGATATAGGGTCATGGTACATTTTCAGACACTGACAAGGTGGAAGGAAGAGAGAGAGAGAGGATAAGAGAGGGGGAAGATGGGAGGGAGGGAGGAACGGAGGGAGAGAGAGAGGATAGGAGAGGGGGAAGATATAAGAGAGTGAGGGAGGGAAGAAGAGAGAGAGGGAAGAAGAGGGGAAATAAGAGAAGATAAGGAAAACTATCATAAGGATGGCTCAATATTACCGTCACTTCTTTCAGTAAACAATATAAGGTTTATGTATATTTTGTGGTGTCTATCTCTCTCACAGCTTCGTCACGTCCTACTTCCATGTTTGTACACTGTCCTGTTTTAACTGGTAAGTTTAATCCCGCTGGCTTTTAGGTAGTGATGCCCTGTCCTCAGTGGTACCCCTCGAGGAACACTGTGTTCACTTCTTGACCTGCCACTCCGACATCCTTCCTTCCTACAACCTGGTCTTTGACTGCTGCTTCTCATGGATAAATTAAACACCTGAGGAATACAATATGAGGAGATGATTGCCTCATATTCCACTGTTTTCCGCATACGGTCTCTGCATTGCAGTGAGAAAGCCACCAGAGCGAAACGTCTCCAGTTAAAGATACACAGGTGTTGCACATGTGTCTAATTCATGAAAGTGAGGGAATCTCATACCATGAATGTAATGATGGCGTCTTTCTTTTTATAGGACTATTGAAATATTTTTGCTCCGATTTTGTCTCTGATGTTATGTCGTCCTCCAGAAGTCCCTCGTATCCCAATACAAACATTCCTAACTCTTCTGACTGATTCCTTGTTTGTTCTACATGCACTGTACTTGTCATACCTTGTTTGTTCTACATGCACTGTACTTGTCATACCTTGTTTGTTCTACATGCACTGTACTTGTCATACCTTGTTTGTTCTACATGCACTGTACTTGTCATACCTTGTTTGTTCTACATGCACTGTACTTGTCATACCTTGTTTTCTTTGATAATGATTGCTACGTGTGAACTACACATTGTATACCACGCAAAGAAATAAATTTTTGAAATTGAATTTGAATGGATTCTCTGACTTCTTACCATTAACCCAGAATGGTGGGACTCATGTCATGGTCACTTCTCACACACTCCTCGTGTCATGGTCGCCTCTCACACACTCCTCGTGTCATGGTCACTTCTCACACATCTATGAATATGTCCGACTTCTACACACTCTCGTGTCATGGTCACTCTCACACACTCCTCGTGTCATGGACACTCTCACACACTCTCGTGTCATGGTCCTCTCATACACTCCTCGTGTCATGGTCACCTCTACACACTCCTCGTGTCATGGCACCTTCTCACACACTCTCGTGTCATGGTCGCCTCTCACACACTCCTCGTGTCATGGTCACCTCTCACACACTCCTCGTGTCATGGTCACCTCTCACACACTCCTCGTGTCATGGTCACTTCTCACACACTCCTCGTGTCATGGACACCTCTCACACACTCCTCGTGTCATGGTCACTTCTCACACACTCCTCGTGTCATGGTCACTTCTCACACACTCTCGTTTTATGGTCACTTCTCACACACTCCTCGTGTCATGGTCACTTCTCACACACTCCTCGTGTCATGGTCACTTCTCACACACTCCTCGTGTCATGGTCACTTCTCACACACTCCTCGTGTCATGGTCACTTCTCACACACTCCTCGTGTCATGGTCACTTCTCACACACTCCTCGTGTCATGGTCACTTCTCACACACTCCTCGTGTCATGGTCACTTCTCACACACTCCTCGTGTCATGGTCACTTCTCAAACACTACTCGTGTCATGGTCACTTCTCACACACTCCTCGTGTCATGGTCACTTCTCACACACTCCTCGTGTCATGGTCACCTCTCACACACTCCTCGTGTCATGGTCACCTCTCACACACTCCTCGTGTCATGGTCACTTCTCACACACTCCTCGTGTCATGGTCACTCACACCTCTGCATGGTACTTCTCACACACTCCTCGTGTATGGTCACTTCTCACACACTCCTCGTGTCATGGTCACCTCTCACACACTCCTCGTGTCGTGGTCACTTCTCACACACTCCTCGTGTCATGGTCACCTCTCACACACTTCTCGTGTCATGGTCACTTCTCACACACTCCTCGTGTCATGGTCACTTCTCACACACTCCTCGTGTCATGGTCACCTCTCATACACGCCTCGTGTCATGGTCACTTCTCACACACTCCTCGTGTCATGGTCACTTCTCACACACTCCTCGTGTCATGGTCACTTCTCACACACTCCTCGTGTCATTGTCACTTCTCACACACTCCTCGTGTCATGGTCACTTCTCACACACTTCTCGTGTCATGGTCACCTCTCACACACTCCTCGTGTCATGGTCACTTCTCATACACTCTTCGTGTCATGGTCACTTCTCACACACTCCTCGTGTCATGGTCACTTCTCACACTCCTCGTGTCATGGTCACTTCTCACACACTCCTCGTGTCATGGTCACTTCTCACACTCCTCGTGTCATGGTC
>WNWK01036270.1:0-19264 GCA_009830355.1 Cherax destructor | reverse complement strand
CTTGTATAATGCAATAAAACCCTGGACTTTTCGAATGGGACTTGAATATTAACCAAAAGACTGGCGGCTGTTTATAGACAGCTCCATTAGAAGCTTGAAATGTGTCTCAACAAAACTCTGCTGATGACCAACATAGAAGAAAAACGTACAACAAAGCGTTTTCATATGTAGTAATTAGTGGTTTCTGAATTATTTTACTATGTTAATCTGTTATTAATATAACATGAAGTGCTAGTACGTATTACATGAATTGACTTTTCCTGATCTAAAAAATATTTTAAATGCCATTTGTAAGTTAGCCCCGCCTGATCAATATATTTTTTGAATTTTGTTAATGTTTTTCAATGGGATACCGAATATATACAAAACTAGAGCCAATGAAGCAAGACCGATGACATATTCGGAATCAGCACTACAAACTTACCTGATACGGTGTAACATCACTGGCCAGAGAACGAGGGATTACAGGTATGAACTAATGATTGATTCCTGTATTCTCAGGATCGAGTGTTGGTGTTGTGTGACCTCTCTTCAGTCACACATACAGCAGTAACGACAACGGCAACATCAACGCCATTAGCAGGAGCAACAGCAGCAATTACACAAGTAGCAGTAGCCCCGGCAGCATCACCTACTACACCAACTACTACAACAATAATAGTCACACAAACAACACCAAGAGAAGCAACATTCGTAGCAGTGCAACATTATCAGTCACACAAGCATAATAAATCACAGCTTCAAGAGCAACAGCAGTAAGGATCACTTAAGGAACAGTAACACAGCAGCAAGAATTGCAGCAATAACAAGAGTAACATTCACATTAGCAGTTGTAACTCAAGAATTAACATCAACACCACCAACAGAAGCACTCACAAAAGAAGCAACAACTACAATAGCAACAGCAACACCAGCAGCAGCAACAATAGTAAGAGGCACACAAGTAGCAGTAATCCCAAGTGTAATTTCGAAATCAGCAGCAACAACGTTAAAAGTCTCAAAAGCAGCAGTAAACCCAACAACAACAGCAATATTAGCACCACCAACAACAGAAGCAGTCAAACAAACAGGAAAAGCCACAAGTGCAAAAACAATACCAACAGCAACAACACCAGCAGCAACAACACCAGCAGCAACAACACCAGCAGCAACAACACCAGCAGCAACAAAAACACCAGCAGCAACAACACCAGCAGCAACAACACCAGCAGCAACAATACCAGCAGCAACAACACCAGCAGCAACAACACCAGCAGCAACAATACCAGCAGCAACAACACCAGCAGCAACAACACCAGCAGCAACAACAACTCCAGCAGCAACAGCAGTCACACAAGCTTCAGTAACTCCAGCAGCAACAGCAGCCACACAAGCTTCAGTAACTCCAGCAGCAACAGCAGTCAAGCTTCAGTAACTCCAGCAGCAACAGCAGTCACACAAGCTTCAGTAACTCCAGCAGCAACAGCAGCCACACAAGCTTCAGTAACTCCAGCAGCAACAGCAGCCACACAAGCTTCAGTAACTCCAGCAGCAACACCAGTCACACAAGCTTCAGTAACTCCAGCAGCAACAGCAGTCACACAAGCTTCAGTAACTCCAGCAGCAACAGCAGTCACACAAGCTTCAGTAACTCCAGCAGCAACAGCAGTCACACAAGCTTCAGTAACTCCAGCCGCAACAGCAGCCACACAAGCTTCAGTAACTCCAGCAGCAACAGCAGTCACACAAGCTTCAGTAACTCCAGCAGCAACAGCAGTCACACAAGCTTCAGTAACTCCAGCAGCAACAGCAGTCACACAAGCTTCAGTAACTCCAGCAGCAACAGCAGCCACACAAGCTTCAGTAACTCCAGCAGCAACAGCAGTCACACAAGCTTCAGTAACTCCAGCATCAACAGAAGTCATACAAGCTTCAGTAACTCCAGCAGCAACAGCAACAACAGTATGAACAACAACAGTAACTGCCACAGAAGCAGCAGTAACCCCAAGAGCAACAACAACAACGGTAGCAGTCACACAATAATCAGCAATAACAACAAATAGCAACATGAAAACCAATAGCTGCATAAACAATAGCAGTCATTCATACAAGTAGCAGTAAACTAAGCAGCAACAGCAAAAATCATCAACAGCAGCAGCAGCAACAGTAGCAGTCTTACGAACAGGAGTAACCCCAGCAGCATTAGCTTCAGCAGAAGCAGTCACACAAGCAGCAGTAATCCCAACAAGAGCAACATTCACGTAAACAACAGTAAGTTAAGCAGCAACTGCAAGAACTGTAGCAGTCACACAAGCAACGGTAACCCCAGCAGGAACAGCAACATCAACAACACTAACAACGGTAGCAGTCACGAGATAACCAAAACAGAAACTACAAGAATACCATTTGAAGTCAAAACAGTAGCAGTTGTATTAGCAATATTTACCCTGGCAACAACAACAACAACAGTATCCGTTCCACAAGTTGCCCAAGAAACAACTCCAACAAAAGTAAATGTAAAGATAGTAGCAGTAAAAAAAAACAAGAGTAACCACAGCAGTAACATCAGCAACAGTAGCAACAAGAACAGTAGCAGTCACACATCGGCCCTAACCCGAGAAGGAACAACTGTAGCAGTCACGCAAGCAGCAGTAACCCAATCACAACAGCAGCAGCAACAACAACAGTATTAGTCACAAAATGAACAATAACCAACGCAGCAAGAGCAGTACCAGCAGCTGGAACAACAAAAGATCTGACACGTACAGAAGTAACCCCAGTAACAATAACAACACCATCAGCAGCAACAACAGTAGCAGCCACGCAAGTACCGATAATCCCAGCAGTAAAAGCTACAATAGCAGTTGCATCAACATCAGTAGCCACAAAATCAGCTGTAACCCCAGCATCAATAACAGCACCAGGAACAGCAAGATTCACAAATAACAGTAACCTCAGTAACAACAGCAGGACTATCTGCAGCAACATTAGCAGTCACATAAATAGCAGGAGCCCCTAGCAGCAACAGGATAACCAATAGCAGCATCAACATCAGTAACTGCAACAAGATACCCGTCATTGAAGCAGTAATAACCACAGCAGAAGTTGCAACATCAGCAGCTGCAACAAGATTAGAACCCACACAAGTAGAAATAGCCTGAACATCATCAGTAAAAGTAGCAGTAGCATCAACAGTAGCGGTTACAAAAACAACAGTAACCCCAGCAGCAACAGCAATAACAGAAAAAGCCGTACAAGTAGCGGTAACTTCAGCAGCAGCAGCAACACCAGCAATAGCAGTAGCAATAATTAAAAATAACAGTTTTCCAAGTCGCCAGGGTAACACCAGCAGCAGCAGCAACAATAACAGTAACAGTCACACAGGCAGTAGTATCTCCAGCGGCAACAGTAGCACCTGCGGAAGGAACAATAGTAGCATTTAGACAAGCAGTAGTAACCACAACAGCAATAGCAACCCCAGCAGCTGCAACAGTAGGGCCAACGCAACAATAGCAAGGATACGAACGGTAACAACGACAACACCAGCAGACAAACTACAAGCAGCTACATCAACAAACGACATCAGCAGTGGCAGTAATGCAATCAACAACAGCAAAATCTTCAGCAGCAATATGACCTGTAACAGTAGCAAAATATGTATCAACACCAGCAGAAGTAACACAAACAACAGGAGGGGCGGCACTGTGACACATGGCACGTTCCTCAGCATAAATCATGGTAGTGTTATTACTGATGTGAATGTTGGTCCTATTCACATACAGGAAGTTAAATAGTTACACAACGGTGCCCCATGGCAGCTACCTTGTAAGTAGGGGTCGCCCATGAGGTTCAGTTCCTCTCATGCTTTCAGCTGGTTAATACTCTGATAGTTCTGCCCTCTGTAAGGGAGTTTAAGGCCCCGTGGCCTGGTGGCTAAAGCGAGGTTCTGCGTTCGATTCCCAGAGCGGGTAGAAACATTGGGCGTGTTTCTTTGCACCTGTTGTCGATGTTCACCCATCAGTAAAATGGGTACCTGGGAGTTAGTCGACTGGTGTGGGTCGCATCCTGGGACAATGACCTAATTTACCCGAAATGCTCAGCATAACAAGAGACTTTCTATATAGTAGTATGTTATTGATGTCAGCTATGGTCTGTATACCTTGTATATGTACTTGTAGTAAATAAATATATTATTATTATATCATAATTAAGTGTACCTCGTGAGAGTCCTTGTTCTTTGATCTCTCTCTCTCTCTCTCTCTCTCTCTCTTCTCTTATGCAGGGTTTACAAGTAGATTGTTCCTATCTGCTTTCTGCTTCGAGATTATCTCTACATTTGTGTCTCCATTTCTTTGTCTGCTCTGTCTGTCTCTGTCTGTCTCCTGTCTGCTCTCTGTCTGTCTCTGTCCTCTGTCTGTCTCTGTCTGTCTCTGTCTGTCTCTGTCTGTTCTTTTGTCTGTCTCTGTCTGTCTCTGTCTGTCTGTCTCTGTCTGTTCTTCTGTCTGTCTCTGTCTGTCTCCTGTCTGTCTCTGTCTGTCTCTGTCTCTGTCTGTCTCTGTCTGTCTGTCTCTGTCTGTTCTCTGTCTGTCTCTGTCTGTCTCTGTCTGTCTCTGTCTGTCTCTGTCTTGTCTTGTCTGTCTCTGTCTGTCTCTGCTCTGTTCTGTCTGCCTGTCTGCCTCTGTCTGCTCTTCTGTCCTCTGTCTGTCTCTGTCTGTCTCTGTCTGTCTCTGTCTGTCTCTGTCTGTCTCTGTCTGTCTCTCTGTTTTGCTCTCTGCTCTCTGTCTGCTCTCTGCTCTGTCTCTGTTTTTGTCTCTGTCTGTCTCTGTCTGTCTCTGTCTGTCTCTCTGTCTCTGTTTTCGTCTCTCATCTGGTGTATATTTTATTCCTCCTATTCTGAAATCCTCTTTTCAATTAGTCTTCGCTGGAATTTTTCCTTTACAACCAGGTCTTTGAAATAGTCCCACTGTCCTTAATAACCATCAACGTCATCAGCAGCAACAGCACTAGCAGCATTGCTTACAACAGCACTAAGATCAACAACAGCAGCAATACCAGCAACAAAAACAAAGGAAGCAGCAATAACAAAAAAATATGTATCATTCGGAGTAGAAACACCAGAAGTACCTTCACCTGTTGCAGAAACATAGGTAGCAACTCAAAACCAGCAATAGGAGAAACACCTTCAGTATCACACCAGGAACAGCAGCACCTTTAGCCGCAGCAACACTAGCAGCATTGCACCAGCAGCAGCAACATCTTGAGCAGAAGCAACTTCAGAATAACAGCAACACCAGAATAGTAGCAACACCAGTGGCACCAAACGGGCAGCATCAACACCAGTAGCATCAATACCAGCAGCAGCAACATCAGCAGAAGTAGCAAAAGCAGCAACATTAATTCCAACAGTATCTGCACTACTCGCAGCAACAGTACTTGTGGTAGCAACATTAGCAACAGCAGCAGCAGCAACACTACCAGAAGCAGCGACAACACCAGCAGCAGCAACACTAGCAGCATTAACATCAGCACCAGCAGCAACATCAGCCGCAAAAACGTAATAACAGAAGAAGCAGCAGCAACAAAAGTAGCAGTAACAACAACAGTAGCAACAACACCAGCAACAGCACAAAAAACAGCAGTAACGGCAGCAGCAGTAGCAACACCAACAGAAGCACTAACGTCAGCAATAACGGCAGCAGCACCAACGTCAGCAATAAAGGCAGCAGCAGTAGCAACAACACTAGCAGCTAAACTATATATTATAACAAAAGGAATACCAATAGAAGAAGAAATCCCAGCAGCAACAGCACCAACACTAGAAGGAAAAGCATCAACACTAGCCAAAACATCAACACCAGCAGCATCAAGAACACCAGGAGTAGCAGCAACAACAGAACCAGCAGCAGACGCAGCAGTAGCAACATCAGCCATAAACGCAACACCAGCAGTAACAAAACAACGTCAGCAACACCAGCAAAAAAAAAAAACACAAACAGCAGTACCATCAACAGTAGCAGCAACACTTGCACCTGCATCAGAAACAACACCAACAGCAACACAAAGTAGCACTGGCAACAACAGCAACACCACTAACACCAAAAACAGCAGAACAATCACAAGCAGCAACTTCACCAACACTAACTACACCAGCACCAGCAACAGCAACAAAACTAGTACCAACATCACCAGAATTAGTAGCAACACCTGAAACATTAGCAGCAACACCTGAAACATTAGCAGAAACACCCACACCAAGAATACGAGCAACAACTTCAGCGGCAGTAGCAGCAACACTACCAGCAACAACAATACTAAGAGCAACACCACCAGTAGCAGCAACACCAGGAACACCAGGGCCAGCAACACCAGGAATACCAGGCCAGCAACACCAGGAACACCAGGGCCAGGAACACCAGGGACAGCAACACCACCAGTAGCAGTAACACCAGGAACACCATGGCCAGCAACACCACCAGTAGCAGCAACACCAGGAACACCATGGCCAGCAACACCACCAGTAGCAGCAACACTAGGAACACCAGGGCCAGCAACACCACCAGTAACAGCAACACCAGGAACACTAGGGCCAGCAACACCACCAGTAGCAGCAACACCAGGAACACCAGGGCCAGCAACACCACCAGTAGCAGCAACACCAGGAACACCAGAGTCAGCAACACCAGCAACACCAGGGCCAGCAACACCACCAGTAGCAGCAACACCAGGAACACCAGGGCCAGCAACAGCACCAGTAGCAGCAACACCAGGAACACCAGGGCCAGCAACACCAGTAGCAGCAACACTAGGAACACCAGGGCCAGCAACACCACCAGTAGCAGCAACACCAGGAACACCAGAGCCAGCAACACCACCAGTACCAGCAACACCAAGAACACCAGAGCCAGCAACACCACCAGTAGCAGCAACACCAGGAACACCAGGGCCAGCAACACCACCAGTAGCAGCAACACCAGGAACACCAGAGCCAGCAACACCACCAGTAGCAGCAACACTAGGAACACCAGGGCCAGCAACACCACCAGTAGCAGCAACACCAGGAACACCAGGGCCAGCAACACCAGTAGCAGCAACACTAGGAACACCAGGGCCAGCAACACCACCAATAGCAGCAACACCAGGAACACCAGAGCCAGCAACACCACCAGTAGCAGCAACACCAGGAACACCAGGGCCAGCAACACCACCAGTAGCAGCAACACCAGGAACACCAGAGCCAGCAACACCACCAGTAGCAGCAACACTAGGAACACCAGGGCCAGCAACACCACCAGTAACAGCAACACCAGGAACACCAGGGCCAGCAACACCATCAGTAGCAGCAACACCAGGAACACCAGGGCCAGCAACACCACCAGTAGCAGCAACACCAGGAACACCAGAGTCAGCAACACCAGGAACACCAGGGCCAGCAACAGCACCAGTAGCAGCAACACCAGGAACACCAGGGCCAGCAACAGCACCAGTAGCAGCAACACCAGGAACACCAGGGCCAGCAACACCAGTAGCAGAAACACTAGGAACACCAGGGCCAGCAACACCACCAGTAGCAGCAACACCAGGAACACCAGAGCCAGCAACACCACCAGTAGCAGCAACACCAAGAACACCATAGCCAGCAACACCACCAGTAGCAGCAACATCAGGAACACCAGGGCTAGCAACACCACCAGTAGCAGCAACACCAGGAACACCAGAGCCAGCAACACCACCAGTAGCAGCAACACTAGGAACACCAGGGCCAGCAACACCACCAGTAGCAGCAACACCAGGAACACCAGGGCCAGCAACACCACCAGTAGCAGCAACACCAGGAACACCAGGGCCAGCAACACCAGTAGCAGCAACACTAGGAACACCAGGGCCAGCAACACCACCAGTAGCAGCAACACCAGGAACACCAGAGACAGCAACACCACCAGTAGCAGCAACACCAGGAACACCAGGGCCAGCAACACCACCAGTAGCAGCAACACCAGGAACACCAGAGCCAGCAACACCACCAGTAGCAGCAACACCAGGAACACCAGGGCCAGCAACACCACCAGTAGCAGCAACACTAGGAACACCAGAGCCAGCAACACCACCAATAGCAGCAACACCAGGAACACCAGGGCCAGCAACACCACCAGTAGCAGCAACACCAGGAACACCAGAGCCAGCAACACCACCAGTAGCAGAAACACCAGGAACACCAGGGCCAGCAACACCACCAGTAGCAGCAACACCAGGAACACCAGGGCCAGCAACACCACCAGTAGCAGCAACACCAGGAACACCAGGGCCAGCAACACCACCAGTAACAGCAACACCAGGAACACCAGGGCCAGCAACACCACCAGTAGCAGCAACACCAGGAACACCAGGGCCAGCAACACCACCAGTAGCAGCATCAAAACAAGATTACCACAGTTGGATAACTGCAGCTACAAAATGCTTGGGGAATATATTGTCATTTTTAAAACTTTGTTTGGTTTACTGCAGGAAGCCTCTTAGTGTGTGTGTGTGTGTGTGTGTGTGTGTGTGTGTGTGTGTGTGTGTGTGTGTGTGTGTGTGTGTGTGTGTACTCACCTAGTTGTAATTGCAGGGGTCGAGTCAAAGCTCCTGGCCCCGCCTCTTCACTGGCCGCTACTGGGTCACTCTCCCTGCGCCATGAGCTTTATCATACCTCTGCTTAAAGCTATGTATAGAGCCTGCCTCCACTACATCGCTTCCTAAACTATTCCTCTTCCTGACAACTCTGTGACTGAAGAAATACTTCCTAACATCTCTGTGATTCATCTGAGTCTTCAACTTCCATCTGTGTCCCCTTGTCGTTGTGTCCCATCTCTGGAACATTCTGTCTCTGTCCACTTTGTCAATTCCTCTCAGTATCTTATATGTTGTTATCATGTCTCCCCTATCTCTCCTGTCCTCCAGTGTCGTCAGATCGATTTCCCTTAACCTCCCCTCGTAGGACATACCCCTTAGCTCCGGGACTAGTCTTGTTGCAAACCTTTGCACTTTCTCGAGCTTCTTCACATGCTTGGCTAGGTGTGGGTTCCAAACTGGTGCTGCATACTCCAATATGGGCCTAACGTACACAGTGTACAGGGTCCTGAACGATTCTTTATTAAGATGTCGGAATGCTGTTCTTAGGTTTGCTAGGCGCCCATATGCTGCAGCAGTTATTTGTGTTGTGTCCAGCACTTGATGGTGTACCCTACCTCTCCTCCTTTCTGGAGGCCCTTCTATCTCCTCTGTGAACACCTCTTTGAATCTCATGTTGAGCTCCTCACACACTTCCCGGTCATTTCTTGTGACCTCCCCTCCTACCTTCCTCAGCCTGATCACCAGGTCCTTGACTGTTGTTCTCCTCCTGATGTGGCTGTACAGCAGCTTTGGGTCAGATTTGGCTTTCGCTGCTATGTCATTCTCGTACTGTCTTTGGGCCTCCCTTTTGATCTGTGCATATTCATTTCTGGCTCTACGACTGCTCTCCTTATTCTCCGGGGTTCTTTGCCTTCTGTACCTCTTCCATTCCCTTGCACACTTGGTTTTGGCTTCCCTGCACCTTTGGGTGAACCATGGGCTCATCCTGTCTTTTTCGCTTCTCCTGTTACCCTTGGGTATAAACCTCTCCTCAGCTTCCTTGCAAATTGTTGTCATATATTCCATCATCTCGTCTACTGACTTCAATGCCATCTCTCTGTCCCACTGAACTCCGTGCAGGAAGTTCCTCATGCCCACATAGTCACCTTTCTTGTAGTTTTACTTCATTTGTGCAGCCCTTCCTGCTTCCCCCCTTCACTTATAACTCGACTATGTATTCGAAACTTAGAACCATATGATCACTGGCCCCAAGGGGGCTTTCATGTGTGATGTCCTCAATATCTGCACTACTCAGGGTGAATACTAGGTCCAGTCTCGCTGGTTCGTCATTTCCTCTCTCTGGTAGTGTCCCTTACGTGTTGGTACATGATATTTTCCAGTACCACCTCCAGCATCTTAGCCCTCCACGTTTCTTGGCCCCCATGTGGCTCCAAGTTCTCCCAATCAATTTCCTTATGGTTGAAGTCACCCATGATCAGTAGCTTCGCCCTGCTCACACGAGCCCTTCTGGCCACTTCTGCCAGTGTGTCAATCATCGCTCTGTTACCTCATCATACTCTTGCCTTGGCCTCCTGCTGTTCTGTGGTGGGTTATACATCACTGCAATTACCACCTTGGGACCTCCAGACTGTAGCATCCCTACTATGTAATCCCCAGCTTCTCCTCTGTCTCCTCTTCCAGCTCGTCAAAATCCCATGGGTTTTTTGATCAGCAGTGCCACTCCTCCACCCCCTCTGTTCCCTCTGTCTTTCCTCAGGATTTGGTATCCCATTGGAAAGATGGCATCTGTTATCATAACTGTGAGCTTGGTTTCTGTGAGAGCTATTATGTCCGGTGATGCCTTTTTGACTCTTTCGTGCCACTCCTCCCACTTATTTGTTATTCCATCAGCATTGGTGTACCATACCTTCAGTTTCCTCTCTACTACTGTTTTTTGGGGGGTCTGTGAGGGTGGGGACCTGGTGGTGTACTGTGGGATTCTATAGTGGAGTGTTGGGTGGGGCCTGAGATTGTTGGTTGTAGTTTGTGTTGGGATAGTGTGCTTGGTTGTTGGGTTGTGGGATGGTTCTGTGTGTGCTTGTTCTTGTTGCTCCGCCCTGCTCTGGTTGTCCTCTACTGATTCTGTCCTTGCCCCTCCTCCTCGCTCCTTTCGCCTTTGTGTCCTCTCCCTCAGCTGCTGTCGTCTGTTTTTGTTCTGTCCCGGTCTAGGAACACCCTCCTTTATTCTTCTGTTTCCTTCAATCGTGGTTTCTCTTGGAGGATTCTGTCTCTCTCTGTTTCTGTCCTGAGAATCAGCTTGAGCGGTCGTTTTCTCCCCTTCGAGTACCCCCTATTCTCTGAAAATTTACAATCTCGACATGTCTTCTTCACCTATTTCTTTGAGTTTGCTCTCAATCTCCTTTCTTTCTGCCTGCCGTCTTTCAGTGTGTCCTTTCCTCTCTCCCCTTTCCCAGCCCATGAATAAACACTTCCTTTGCCCTCCTCCTCCCATTGCCTTTCCCTCTGCAGCTCAGGCTCCTGTTTCTCCCTTCTTTTCCTGTCGCTCTTGGTGGCATGATCGTTCCTCTGCATTTGCCCTATTCCCTCTCCACCTGCTCTCAGCTGCTCACCCCCTTCGCTCCTTGGCCATGCTTGGTAGGCAGATATGGCCGTAGCATAAGTTACATCTCCTTCCTTCCCGATGGGCCCCCTTGATGCTGTGTCTTTACTGGTCAATACCCCTGTAACCTGCTTCAGCCTGTTTACTCATCTTCTAGGCCCCTTATCCTGGCTACTGCATCTTCAGCTTGTGACTCCCAGTTCTTCTTCCTCCTCCAACCTCTTTCCAGTTTCACAGAAAGCTCTCTCTCCATCTTTGCAGAAAGCTTCTCTAGTTTTCTCTCCACTCTTGTTCCATCCTTTTGCACTGCTCTTCCATCCATTCTTCCTTACCAGAGCCGTTCTCCTCTGGTCTCTGGGTCCTGCGAGTCCCTACCACCATTTTTTTTTTGGGGGGGGGGGGAGTGCAAGAGGAAGGGGAGAGGTAGATAAAGAGAGAGAGGGTGGATTAGGGGACTAGAGAGAAGGGAGACAGGTAGAGATGGGGAGAGAGAGGGGTTTGGGTACTAGAGGGAGAAGGGGAGGGAAGGGTGGAGAAGGAGAGATATGCAGAGGTGGGGAGAGAGAGAGAGAGAGAGGATTTGGGGACTAGGAGAGGGGGAGGGAAGGGTAGAGAAAGTGAGATAAGAAGAGAGGGAGAGATGGGGGAGGGAGATGGGGAGGGAGGAATGGGTAGAGGGAGAGAGATGGGGAGAGAGAGAGAGATGATTTGGGGACTAGAGGGAGAAAGGGGGAGGGAAGGGTGGAGGAGAGATATGCAGAGGTGGGGAGAGAGAGAAAGAGAGAGAGAGGATTCGGGGACCAGGAGAAGGGGGAAGGGAAGGGTAGAGAGAGATAAGAGAGGGAGAGATGGGGAGGGAGGGAGAGCTGGGTAGAGAGAGGGATGGGGAGAGGGAGAGAGATGGGGAGACAGATGAGAGGGGGAGAGCTTAGGAGAGGGAGAGAGATGGGGAGAGAGAGAGATGGGGCAACAGAGAGAGATAGGGAGAGAGAGGTGGGAAGAGAGAGATGGGGATATAGTGTGTGAGATAGTGAGAGTGTGTGAGATAGTGAGTGTGAGAGGGCGAGATTGAATGTGAGAGTGTGTGAGTGTGAGAGTGAGAGTGTAAGAGAGGGGGAGAGAGTCAGGGGGCAAGGGAGTGTGTGAGGTAGAGTGAGAGTGTAGGGTGTAGGGAAGTGGGTGGGTGAAAGAGCGGAAAGGTCTGGGAAGGGAAGAGGGAGATGGGGATGAGTGAGGGGAGGTGATAGAGGCAGGGGAATGGTGGTAGGGGGCTGTCTACCCACGTTAGTCGTTATGTATCCTTACTGTCCTTATGTACCCACGTATGTACTGCCAATGTACCCAATCCCTTGGTTTCCTTGTCACTGTCTATGTGAGCTTAAAATTACTATCAGTTGAATTATTATTGTATGTATGTGTTTGTATATGGTTTAAGAGGGAGGGAGAGAGGATGTGTCATATCAGCTTTCAGAAGGTGTGAAACCCTTGTGCGTGTGTTTGTATACCCGCGCATCTATGTTTGTGTCCCAGAAAATACTCCTCACTTCTATTTACTAATACTTATACATGTATTGATATTTACTTATATTTACTAATACTAGTAAATCTAAAAGTTATGATACTCTACTCAGCTCTACAGTGCCTAAACCCGTGTGTGTGTGTGTGTGTTTGATGTCCCTCACTAGGTTCCCTCACATTCATCAATCCTATCTCCACCTTATCAATGTTGTTTTTACTCTAGTTCAGGTAATAGCTGGCAGGAGTGAGTGACCCTTAGCTACTAGTGTCAGAGACCAGTACTTCTGACACAACATGCAACCAAAACTAGGCGAGTGTACTTGCGGCTGGCAGTGGTGGTGGACAAGTTCTGCTTCTGCCTCCTTGTTGTCGTACTGCATTGACCTCTAAGACTTTCTTCTAAATCCTTCACCCTGATAAAGTATATCCATTTATACTATACAACACACGTTCCTCAAGTATTTTCACTTTTGTAAATTACTCTTCACTTTTGGTACGTTACACTTATTTATAATGATACCCAACCATGACGTCACTACTTCCTGAGGAGGCCTACTGCCTGCCACCTTCCCTGGTTATATATTTTTGTTTTTTCTTTTCTTCGTTTTCTTGTTAACTTTGTCACCTCGCTGTATACTACCCCACATTTTGCTTGTTAACCAACCTCTTAACTCTTGACCTTTTAACTTTCGTCACTCGCTTTATACTTCGTATATATATTTGTACTTGTGGCAACAGTGCCTGCTAGGCCTAAAACGATTTGCACTTTCAAATTTTCTTTTGAATTTCAGGCTTCCTCTCGCATTTTTAGTTAATACTTTGGTTATCACTTGTAGGGTTGTTCACTGACCCTCTCACTACCACTTGGAGGTAATAACCGGAGAGGGGAGAAAAGATGATGGTTGTCTCCGAGTAGGTGGTATGTCTCGGAGTAGATGGTGAATCTCCTGGGACCACTAGGTTCAAATACCACACTGTAGTACGAACGGAGGTGAGATCTTCAGCAACACCCTCTAACGCACACAAGTTAGAAACTAGAGAGCGGAGTTGTTGTGAATTCGTAAGTCCAGGAAATATTTCTAGTCATGCGTCTTCCTGGAGAACCAGTCCAGCAGCAGAGCTGATAATAAAGAAAATATTCTGGTCCATAAGTCTTAAACATTTGCTGTGCATTCCTAATGCAAAGGAAGTCTTGCTCACTCGTCTATCGTCTATCCTGGAAAACAGTCCAGGAGCAGAGCTGATGACAAAGAGAATATTCTGGTTACCATAGGCTTTTAAAACATTTAAGATGAAAAAGGTGTTTCAAAATGGACAAGTCACAACTGGTAACCAAAGAAAACAATAATCAAACACAAGAAATACTCCTAGTAGATCGCTACCGATTCGGAGAAGAGGAAGGTGAAGTGACTTTCCACTCCCCAACCGACACCAGGTAAGACCATACTACCAGGAGTAGAAAGTAAAACCACAACAGACACCCGGGAACAAGAGTTTGCCCCAGCCCGCAGATGGAAGTGCTGGCTGCAACTCATTAACGATACTCCCGGCTGACTGAACAACCGTAACCCTATTTACACTACTTTTTCCCCACAATACCCCTTCCAAAACTTATGGTCGAAGGCAATAAGTTAAATAACCAGAGGGAAAAAATACTAGGTATAACCTCGGCTCCCCAATCTGAAAATGGGACAAGAGCCGGTGATAACACTTTAAACTTTTGGATTATACTGTGAAATAACATTTCTTCTCCACTGAGGAGTATCTGGAACTGAACTATCAAATAGTTCAGTGGATTGGTTGAAAATCCTGGGACTCTTAGTTCTACCTTTTGAATGAAAGGTAGACAAATTGAACATGCTCGACAGAATTTATAAACGTCAGAGGACATCCCCGGTCAGAAATATAACTTTCTGATCTTATCTAAGGTCTTCCGACGTGTAAAATGGCCAGATATTGTTCGTTCATGAGTACTTTTCAAAATAGTCATGCGACAACCTAGAATGACTAATAGACTTAGTCCCACATCATTGGATTGTCAGTTCAATATAGTCTTGAGAAGATTGTTTATGAACTCGAATTTATACGTAAGGTTTTTATTTTAATTAATTGCCACTCAATGAGTTACTGGTTTCCTCTAAGGAAGGACAAGTCTTCTGGAGACCTTCCAAATCTAGGTGTGACAGCCCGTAGTTTTTCCTTTGAAAGTACTAAAGGATGGATTGGTTTCTCCTACATTGAGCTCTGGTAAGGACGTTAACCGCGTCCATTTGTGGGAAGATTCAGTCACCTGTGATATTTCATCCAGTTTCTGTGCAGTTTGGTTTAGATGACTGCTTTCTAAGGTTTTTCCAGGAGCTGTTGAGTTATCCTGATTAATCACTTCTGGAGATTCTAGGATGAAAGTATTAGTTCATCTTTTTGAATCATTTAGAACTACACAGTCTAATTCGGATGGGAAGGTAGCCCCTTCTATGTTCCCAACCAAAACAGAACATGAAGATTGGGGCCACCACTGCCTCTACCAACCAGTAACCATTTGCAGTTAATGAAACATCTGAGAGTAGGAAACACATCACTTCTTCCTAAATAGTCAGTTAATTTAGTACTTTTATACTGAGTTGCATCTAAGTTAGGAAAGAGTTTACTTGAGACTATAATACAAGAACAACCAGTATCTTAAGAATGTGGGAACATTAATGCCATTTACTACCATCACTTAAAGGTGCATTAACATTAGATTGGAATAACACTCCAACACTTTCACCCTTTCCTGGGGGACACTTCTGGCCATCGATGTCCCAATTCTTACAATTAGAACATCTTAGGTGAATGCCGGAGAATTCTGAGAGTCAGAGGGTTTGTTTCCCCAGATTGCTTAGATGACACAGATTTATATCTATCTCTGCTCCTTAGGTAAGATATGAGCGCAAGATATATCAGCGGCTTTGCCATTTCTGAAGCAGTGTGAACGTCTGTTCTTTAATAAAGATACGTTAGTCAGAGAACAGAAGAAAGAAATTGGTCTCTTACCATCAGGTAGCGTAATGAAGCAAAGTCGCGGTCTACTTCGGCACTATCAATCCAACAATCAAAACAATCTGAAAAGTGTTGTCAGATACTGCATGTAATTCTGATTGAGGAAATTTTGTGTGTCGAAACTCAGACCTGTAATATGGGTGGTTTTCTTGAAGCCTGTAATATAGCTTTCTTAAGTAGAGGATAATCAGTGATTACGTCAGCTGGTAAGGTGGAATATAGTTTAAAGCTGACTGATGAAGTAATCCAAGCCTTGTAGTCAAGAATTGGGGGACTCAAGAGTGTGGCAGTGTTCTCGAATCTAGTGATATAGGCGATGTCATCCTGCTCTGTGAAAGGTGGTATTTGAGGCATCCTAATATTAGATTCATGGGTAGGTATTCTAGTACCCTTCATCTATTTTATGCTTAGTTAGCTCTTACCTTCTTGGCTTCCAACCAACCTTAACTGTTCTAACTTCTGCTTTGCTTTTCTTCCACCCTTTCATTTTGAAAGCCACTTTGCCTGAACTCTGTCTTCTCTAGATATCCGTTCCTGTTTTCTTTTGTCCTCACGAGCAATCCTTTCATTTTTCTCGAGCTATTCTTTCCTGTTCCTTTTCTTTCTCGAGCTAGTCTTTCCTGTTCCTTTTTCTCTTCCCGAGCAAGTTTTTCCTGTTCCTTTTTCTTTCTATAGCCATTTTAGCGTTAATATAGCTATCAAGATTCTGGCCTGTAAATCTCATGTCTTTTCAGCCCTTAACCAGAAATTCAACGAATCCATAGAAGAAAGGAATATAAACCAAACAAGTCGATCTTAAATGAACAACTGAAACCACTGTTTCAAAAGAGAATGAAATACTATTTTCAACTTGGAAGTAACTCTAGTGGGCTCAACAGCCTTCACTTGATAAACAGTTCATATAGGAGAGGTTATTATGGAAGTTCCCCAGGTCCACAAAAATGAGTAAACTTCTAAACCTAACCTAAGAACAAAACACGGGCAAGTCCTTTAGACTACCAATAATGACTTGACACCTTAACGAACTCACCCTTTTCAACCTTAAATGTAATCTCACAACCAGGTGAACCATCAAAAGCTGTTGCATCCAGAGTCCTATCCTGGCAAGGTCGCCATTGTCAGGGAAACGCCTTCCGAAAACCGTAACCCTATTTACACTACTTTTCCCTCACATAAAGCAACGTATGGATCCTGCTCCACTACATCACCTCCGACAGTTCCACTTCCTGACAACTCTGTGACTGAAGAAATACTTACATAACATCCCTGTGACTCATCTGAGTCTTCAGATTTCAGTTGTGACCCTTGTTGCTGTGTCCATCTCTAAAACATTCTGTCCCTATCCACGTTGTCGATTCTCCACAGTATTTTATATGTCGTTACATGTTCTCACTATCTCTCCTGTCCTCCAGTGTCGTCAGTTCGATTTCAATAACTTCTTCTCGTAGGACAAATATTTTAGCTACGGAACTAATCTCTTTGGAATCCTTTGCAATTTCATAATTTATTGAAATGTTTGACCAGGTGTGGAATCCATACTGGTGCGCATACTCTAATATGGGCCTAAGTACACGGTGTAGAGAGTCGTAAATGATTATCTGCTAAGGTGTCGAAACGTTATTCGTAGGTTTGAAGGTGCGCACTTGCGAGCGGTTATTTGGTTGATGTGTACCTCAGAAGAAGTCTTGTATTATACTAATCTCCAAGATCCTTTCTTTGAGCGAGATTTCCGGTCTTTGGCCCCTAGCCTGTACTTTGTCTGCCGTCTTCTTGACAGTCCCCAATCTTCATGACTTTTCAAATGACGGGGTTAAATCAGGAGCCAGTTGTGGACCAGGCTTGCGCATGTCCGGATCCATTTATAGTTTTACCTGATCCCTTCCACTTTAATTCTTACCATTAGCCAGGAACACCCTCCGAATCTTCATTTCCTTCATGTAATTCACATATACCAGAAACAACACTGGCCCTAGGACGGATCCTTGGAACCCTACTCGTCACAAGCGATCATTCAACACCTCGTCACGTACCATCACTCGTTTCCTTCCTGTAAGGTATTTTCTGATTTATTGCACTGTCTTTCCTGTTTTCCTGAATGCTCCTCTATCATCTGTACTAATTTTATCTGTAGACCTGTGCGAAAAGCCTTCTTAAAGTCAAAGAAAATGCAGTCCACCCCCTTCTCTCTCTTCCCTTACTTTTGTCACCTTGTCGTAAAACACCAATAGGTTTGTGATTCAGATTTCCCTCCCTGAAATCCTTCTGGTTATCGTGATAAGTAATTCCTTTCTAGGTGCTGCACCAGTCTTTATAAAAAGTTTCACCATAGACTTTGCATACTATAATGTTAGTAACACTGGTCTGTAGTTTAATGTTACTTGATGACTCCTTTCTTAAAGATTGGGACTACATTTGCTGTCTTCCACCTCAGGTAGTCGCCCTGTTTCGATAGATGTGTCGAAGATTCTTGTTAGTGCCACAAACAGTGCCTCTTTCCTCTCTCTAGACCCAACGAGAGATGTTTCAGTTCCACCGCTTTTAAAGTATCTGTCCGCTTAGTAGCCTCTTCCTCCTCTCTCTTGTGTAGGTGTCAGCACTTGTTGATGTACGTTTCAATCCCATTTTGCTGGAGTCCTTTCTGTCTCCATTGAAAATACTTCTTTAAATGTCCATTGAGCTCTTCACATACTGCTTTGTCGTTTCTTGTCATCTCCCCTCCTTCCTTCCTCAGCCTCATTATCTGGTTCTTGACTGAAGTTTTCCTCATTATGTGGCTGTACAGAAGCTTTGGATCAGATTTGGCTTTTGATGTTATGTTATTCTTGTATTGCCGCTAGCCTCCCTCATTATCCATGCAATAATTACTGTTCTTAGGCAATCTCCATATTTTTCTGGTCCTTGTCTTCATTATTTTTCCATTAACTAGGTCACTTAGTTTTTGCTTCTCACACCTTGAGTGAACCAAGTGATCGCTCTTTTCTTCAGTTGTTTCTGTTACCTTTGAGTAAGAACCTATCCCTCCTCTTTGCATTTTGTTGCCATGTACTCCATCATTTCATCTACTGTTTTCCCACCAGTTCTCTTTCAGACTGTACTTCATGCTGAAATTCTTCATGCCTGCGTGTCCCCTCTTTTGGAGGTTTCTTTCTCCTCCTACAGTGGTGGTTTACTCTCCACTTAAATGTACAATGTATTCGAAGATCAGACCACGTGACACTATCTCAGAGGGGTCTTTCATATGTGATGTCCTCAGTGTATGAACTACTCAAGGTGAAATGAGGTCCAGCCTTGCTGGTTCATCCTCTCCTCTGTCTCTGGTAGTGTGATGGTGATGCATGTTGATGCATGAGGTTTTCTAGTACCACCTCGTCCAGCTCCCTATTTGCTCTAGGTTGCCCAGTCAATCTGTTGTGACTGAAATCCTCCACAACAATAACTTTCCCTACCCATATAAGCCCCTCCTGGCCACCTCAGGTAGTTGTCCATCATTCCTCTGTTGTTCTCATCATACTGTTGTTT
>WNWK01036269.1:0-19265 GCA_009830355.1 Cherax destructor | reverse complement strand
CGGCACAAGTTCATTTTTCGTCAACTTCAATCCTCCATATTTCGGTGAGTATTGATCGCAAAATGTAATTTTTAGCCTATTGGATTTAGAAAAAAACTATCATTTCATAAGAAAATTTTTTTTTTTTTTAAGATTCGTGGACCCTGAGAACGAGTTTCAGAGAGACCCCTTGGACCCCCAAAGGGTTAAACTAAGCAAGAGTAAATGCTTTGGTATAAAGTTATTTGTACTATGTGATTGCAAAAGTGGTCTGGTTCTGGATATAATTGTGTACACTGACAGTAATACATTGAGAGATACCACGAAGTTATTGGGTATCTCTGGTGATGTGGTTAGAACAATGATGGAACCATATCTTGGTAAGGAGCATATACTATTATATACTGATAACTGGTACACAAGCCCTTTACTCAGTGATTTCTTTCGAGTGAACATGGCAGACGTGTGTGGCACAGTGCGTGGGAATCGTAAACATATGCCTAGGTTCAACGCTGGCACTCGTAGAGGTGAAGTGCAGGTGTTTGCTGCCAATGACATCATGGCATTTCGGTGGCAAGACAAAAGTGATGTCACGTTGACATCAGTTCACGGACACGAAATGGTAGACAGTGGAAGGCAGAATAGAGAGACCAATGAACCCATTCTAAAACCTGCAGTTGTGATGGACTACAACCTCAATATGTGCTTAGTGGACAAATGTGACATGCAGATTGGGTTTGCTGATTGTGTCCGCAAGAGTTATAAGTGGTACATAAAACTCTTTTTCCATCTTCTTGACATTTCCATGCTTAATGCTTATAACATGTATAAGTTGAAGACCAACAACAAACCCAAATATGGTGAATTTTGTTTGTCAGTCATCAGACAAATAATATTCAAGTACCAAGGAACAACACCTGCAATAGACCAGCGCCCACAATATTTTCAACACATGCCCTCTCGTCTGAGGCCTGGTGATCACTACCCCATACAACTGCCTGCTACTACTCTCAAGAAAAATGCTCAGAAGAGGTGTTTTGTCTGTAAACATACCACAAAACGCCCACAAAAATGCAGAGACACTCGTTTTGTGTGTGAGGAGTGTAAAACTCCACTGTGCCTATACCCGTTTCAAAGAATTCCACAAGCTTCAGGAGTTCTAGGAAAGTGTCCAGTGAGTGTACATTTGTATATATATTATAAAACAATAGTAATGAACATTTTTTTGTTGTTTGTTTGTGTAAACAAGTTTAGTAAACAATATAAACATACTAATGTTTATGCGATTATTGTGTTGCATAAAACAAGTGTATATACAGTGGTACCTCGGTTAACGATGGTCCCCAAACTCGCCCTTTTATGTAAGTTTATTTTTTTAAATGCTTTTGTAAGTATTTTTGGGGGTCTAAAAGGACTAGTCTATTTTACATTATTCCTTATGGGGATAAATTCGTTTGGTAATGGCACTTGAACAGCATTCTGGAACGAAAAAATATCGTTAACCGAGGTACCACTGTATATACAGTGGACCCCCGAGTAACGTAAAAACTTCATTCCAGAAGCCTGCTCAAGTGCCATTACTGAACGAATTTACTCCCTTAAGGAATAATGTCACATAGGTTAGTCTATTTCAGACCCCCAAAAATACACTTCCACAAGCACTTACAATATTATACTTACATAATTGTACGATTTCCGGGGTGTTCGTTACTCAGGGGTCCACTGTACATTGCACCTTACTTTGGTCTCACAGGCCACATAAGTTATGTAAAAAAAAGAAAATAGTGAAGAAAACAAGAAATCTACAAATGGAAGTAAACAAAAGTTTATTGCGTGAGCGGCATTCGCCGCTGTTGCCATACGCGGCTCATTTTCTGCCAACTTTACGCCTCTATATCTCGGTAAGTACTGATCGCAAAAAAAAAAAAAAATCGAATATTTCCCGACATAGAATGACAGTTTCAGAAAGGGGTCTCCGACAGTCAAAGGGTTAACCTTGGCCTAACAGATGACCAGCCAGTAACTGATTTCATCAACAATATGAACAACACACTACTCATACCAGCTATAACTAAACCAACCAGGCTGACTGATACAAGTGCAACTATAATTGACCTTACATGGACCAATATACTAGCCCCCATTAAATCAGTGATAATTACAGACAGCACGATAGACCACTACCCCACTTTCCTCTTAGCAAACATTAATAAACCACCACTGGAATACAACAAAGTTTCATTTAGACTCCATGACAAGGCCTCAATAAGCAACTTCACAGCAGAGCTAGGGACAGTTGACTGGCCTACAGAATTCTCCAATGCCAATGGAATCGATGGTTGGATAGACCTATTTCTTAATAAATTACTTAGACTATACAACAAACATTGTCCCATAAAAACGAAACAGATTACGAATAAACAGCTAGGTTGCCCATGGCTAGCTAACAGCATACTAAGATCCATTAATAAGAAACATCAATATGAAAAGCAATATAGACAGGGCCTAATACACAAAAATATTCTTAAACACTATGCATCAGTTCTCACCTGGAAAACAGAGATTCTGGGCACCCACAAACTGAAAAAAAATAGGGATATTGTCCTAACAAAACCGAATGAAACAACTACAGCCTATTGACACTTAATAAGTTTAATGACTTTCTTCTTAACCTTAGGATCAACTCTCGCCAGTAAAATCCCAGGTACCAACGCCCGAGCAAGTGATTACTTAGATGGAAATTTCCCAACCTCCTCCTATCTTGCACCTACCGAACCCACTGAAGTCACCACAATTATCAAGTCACTTAAAAATAAATCAGGGAATCTGTCTCAAGTCCCACCATTATTGTACAAGTGAGCGGCTCATGTTTTTTTGCCTGCTATTTCACTACTTTTTAACAAATCAATAGAAACTAGCACTTTCTGACACTCACTCAAGACAGCAAGGGTTACACCAATACACAAAGGTGGTGACCCCACAGATGTAAATAACTACAGGCCAATCTCAAATTTACCGTTGCTATCCAAAATCTTTGAGAAACTCGTGCACAAGAGATTATATTCGTTCATTACAGCACAAAGAATACTCGACCCCTGCCAATTTGGCTTTAGGAGAAACAAAAGCACAAACGATGCAATTGTAAAAATGCTTGACCTGCTTTACACAGCACTAGAAAATAAGGAATATCCATTAGGACTCTTTATTGACCTAAGGAAAGCCTTTGATATAGTAGACCACGGCATCCTACTCCAAAAACTTGACCATTACGGTATAAGAGGCCACACACTTATATATTTCAAATCCTACCTTACTAACAGGTATCAATACGTCACCATTAAGGACAACCTCATCTACACGACCACTTGATACAGGAGTGCCACAGGAAAGAGTCCTGTGGCACTCCAGTATCAATACATCAATGATCTCCCCAACGTATCAACACCTGAAACCAATTCTCTTTGCTGACGACATGACTTATGTCATCCCCCACCCATATCTTGCCTCACTCAACACCATTGTTAATGAAGCCAATAAACTTACACTTAATATGTTTGGTAACAAAACAGGTGTTGCACAACTGAACATAATGATTGACAACACTCTTATTGCTAATCATAATGAGGGCAAATTCCTGGACCTACACCTTGACAGCAACCTGAATTTCAGCACCCACATACAACACACAGCAAAAAAAAGTATCCAAAACGGTTGGGATCCTCTAAGAAACGTTACTATGTACCGCAATCAGCCCTACTCACACTATACTATTCTCTAATCTATCCCTACCTCACCTATGCCATTTGTGCCTGGGGATCAACAGCAGCAACCCACCTAAAACCAATAATAACCCAACAAAAACCCGCAGTTAGAATTATCACGCAATCCAATCCCGGGAAACACACCCTCCTACTCTTCAAAGACCTAAACTTACTCACTGTTCAGAGCATCCACACTTACTACTGTGCAACCTACATTTACAGAACCATAAATTCCAATATTAACCGTGAACTAAAATGCTTTCTTGATAGTTGTGACAGGACCCATAGGCACAATACCAGACACAAACATCTCTATGACATTCCCCGTGTCCTGCTAAATCTATACAAACATTCAATGTACAGTAAAGGGCCTAAAATCTGGCACTCCCTACCAGAAAACTCTAGAACTGCAGACTCTGCCACAATTTTCAAAACTACAGTCAAAAAACATCTTATCTCCCTAACACACCCCACCATCAACTAACTACATGAAAACCACCTATTCATGCACACACACACACACACACATGGGGAAGAGCAAAGAAGACCGCAGACAGAGTATAGTCTAGGTGGCCAAAGACTGCAAACCTCACTCAAGGAAAAAGATCTTGGGGTGAGTATAATACCGAGCACATCTCCTGAGGCACACATCTATCAGATAACTGCTGCAGCATACGGGCGGCTGGCAAACCTAAGAATAGAGTTCCAATACCTCACTAAGGAATCGTTCAAGACACTGTACACCATATACGTCAGGCCCATACTGGAGTATGCAGCATCAGTTTGGAACTCACACCTGGTCAAGCACGTCAAGAAATTAGAGAAAGTGCAAAGGTTTGCAACAAGATTAGTCCCAGAGATAAGGGGATTGTCCTACGAAGAAAGGTTAAGGGAAATCAGCCCGACGACACTAGAGGACAGGAGGGTTAGGGAAGACATGATAACGACATATAAAATACTGCGAGGAATAGATAAGGTGGACAGAGACAAGATGTTCCAGAGAGGGGACACAGAAACAAGGGGTCACAATTGGAAGTTGAAGACTCCTATGAGTCAAAGGGATGTTAGGAAGTATTTCTTCAGTCAGAGTTGTCAGGAAGTGGAATAGCCTAGAAAGTGACATAGTGGGGGCAGGAACCATACATAGTTTTAAGACGAGGTTTGATAAAGCTCATGGAGCAGGGAGAGAGAGGACCTAGTAGCAATCAGGGAAGAGGCAGGGCCAGGAGCTATGAATCGACCCCTGCAACCACAAATAGGGGAGTACACACACATCCTCCTCATTTACACCTACACTGACCCAAATGACTGTAAACATCAAATTCTGAATGTAGCTAGTATTGCCTATTGCAAAAGCCTTCGACAAGTGTGACCATGGTGTAATAGCACACAAAATGCGTGATAAAGGAATAACAGGAAAAGCTGGTAGATGTATCTATAATTTTCTAACAAGTAGAACACAAAGAGTAGTAGTCAACAGAGTAAAGTCTGAGGCAGCTACTGTGAAAAGCTCTGTTCCACATGGCACAGTACTCGCTCCCATCTTGTTCCTCATCCTCATATCGGACAGACAGGGATATAAGCCACAGTGCCATGTCTTCCTTTGCAGATGACACCTGAATCTGTATGACAGTGTCCACCGTTGAAGACACTGCAAGACTCCAAGCAGACATAAACCAAATCTTTAAATGGGCTGCAGAAAACAATATGAAGTTCAATGATGAGAAATTTCAATTACTCAGATACGGAAAACGTGAGGAAATTAAAATTTCATCGGAGTACAAAACTAATTCCAACCACACAATAGAGCGAAAAACTAATGTCAAAGACCTCGGAGTGATCATGTCAGAGGATCTCACCTTCAAGGACCATAACACCGTAGCAATCGCATCTGCTAGAAAAATGGCAGGATGGATAATGAGAACCTTCAAAACCAGGGATGCAAAGCGCATGTTGACACTTTACAGATCGCTTGGTCTATCTAGGCTGGAATATTGCTGCACACTAACTGCACCTCTCAAGGCAGGTGAAATTGCTGACCTTGAAAATGTGCAGAGAACCTTCACTGCACACATAACTGCGATAAACCACCTCAATTACTGGGAACGCTTGAAGTTTCTAAACCTGTACTCCCTAGAACGCAGGCGGGAGAGATACATTGTTATATACACGTGGAAAATTCTCGAGGGATTAGTACCAAACTTGCACACAAAAATCACTCCCTACAAAAGCAAAAGACTCAGCAGGAAATGTAACATCCCCCCAATGAAAAGCAGGGGTGCCACTAGCACGTTGAGGGACAACACAATAAGTGTCAGGGGCCCAAGATTGTTCAACTGCCTCCCAGCATACATAAGGAGGATTACCAACAAACCCCTGGCTGTCTTCAAGCAGGCACTGGACAGGCACCTAAAGTCGGTACCTGACTAGCCAGGCTGTGGCTCGTACGTTGGAATGCGTGCGGCCAGCAGTAACAGCCTGGTTGATCAGGCTCTAGTCCAACATGAGGCCTGGTCACAGACTGGGCCGCGGGGGCGTTGACCCCTGGAATTCTCTCCAGGTAAACTCCAGGTAATAAATCTAAAGCTAGTCCTAAGTTTGCCTGAGATACTCCAATTTAGGAGCTTTAATAGAAACTGTGTATCATGCCAAGACAAAATAATCACATTACTAATTTAACAAATTGTTATATTTGTAAATATTCTGAACTACAGTGGTACCTCGGTTAACGATATTTTTTCGTTCCAGAATGCTGTTCAAGTGCCATTACCAAACGAATTTATCCCCATAAGGAATAATGTAAAATAGACTAGTCCTTTTAGACCCCCAAAAATACACTTACAAAAGCATTTAGAAAAATAAACTTACATAAAAGGGCGAGTTTGGGAACCATCGTTAACCGAGGTACCACTGTACCTCACTACTGTAAATCTAATTAATCATTTGTAATTTGCAATATAGATTAAGCATTATTATTAGTCTGCCAAAAATGCCTAGCCATGCTAGGCATGCTAGTGGCCATCTTTGTAATTCTAGTCTTATAACATGTAAAACACACATTGTAATCTTTACAGAGAAATAAACATTTTGATTTGATTTGAATACTTGCACTTAACATTTATTCCTGCCATTGCCATATATCTATATCTATGGACAATACAGTGGACCCTCGGTTTTCATTGAAAATTCTTTCCAGAATGCTGTTTGAGTGCCGTTACCAAATGAATTTGTTCCCATAAGGACAAATGTAAATTAGATTAGTCATTTCAGGCCCCCCAAAAGTACACTTACAAAAGCACTTACGAAAATACACTTACATAATTGTTCGAGTTTGGAGGTGCACGAAAACCGAGGGTCCACTGTATAATGAAATATATTTGTTATATGTCGAGTTTGGCATTAATAAAGATATGAAAAACACAAGATAATACACATGCAATAATAAAACACCATCAAATTCGTAAACAGCATAAACCAGCACAACACAGCAGCATAACTGACCAGAAATATTTCACACTATTCTAATCTTCCTCCCAGCTTCCTTTTATATTACATTTTATAATAGGAAAACAAATCAGCTTACACTACACCTGTAAAACAGTGCAGGACGAAAGACAACTAATCAGCTCAGCAGTTCAGTGTCTACTGCACTAAACAGAATTACGTGCAGCCGCGCGACAGCTGACAGGAATCGCCCGTGCAATCACGCACGCGCACTCACGTCATGGACCAACTGCTTCAACACGCAAGGTTCACGTGATATCGCTTCTGCAGTTTGACTCACTGCAGCTAACACGGGCAAATCCATTATCCGACCACCCACGTTCACACTGGTCAATGCGCATATCGCTGATCCACACTTTATTTTTTATAATTTTAAGACTATATGCACCAATCTTCAGTTTATTACCAAATACAGTGGAACCCCGAGTTTCGTACAGCTTGTAACTCGAACAATTATGTAAGTGTATAATTTTAAGTGCTTTTGTAAGTGTATTTTTGGTGGTCTGAAACGGACTAATCTAATTTACATTATTCCTTATGGGAACAAATTCGTTCGGTAACGGCACTCGAACAGCCTTCTGGAACGAATTATGTATGAAACTCGGGGTACATACCACTGTACAGTGAACATTCTGTGGACCACCCAAAATGTCACCATGGACCACCAGTTGAGAACCATTGTAGTACAGTGAAATGCTAAACCCACAAGGGTGACACCACATGCCAAGAGGAAAGACCTGAAACTCTGGAGGTTCATTACTCCAGTAAAATAATAAACCTTTACTAATTATATTCTGGCATGACAGTTACTGAGTTAATGATGGAGAAAGTTGCTTTTTTCCTAAACTATCAACTTTGCCTAATATTGCTATAATGCAAACCTCAATAATATATATTCAGTAATTTAAACTTTATTTCAATGTTCTTCAAAGGCTTAGAACAATTTTTCATGTGACTTATTTTATTAAACTCAAACAGAATTTTTATAAATACTTTTCCATATTATCCCCAAAAAGTTCTTCTCCATCTTCCTCTTCCACTGGCAGGTCATTTCCCAAGAGGTCACTCTCATCCTCAAATGCCGGCAAGTCACGCCCTGGAGAGGAGGTCACAGGGTCAACGTTTGACCCCCGGGAGGATCGATGGCGGCGGCGGCTTGACACACTGGATGTGGCAGCCTCGGGGGAACTCATGGCAGCTGATGGTGATGTAGGTTGATCCTAGAAAAGCAATTATTATTATCCAGAAGAAATATTAAAAATATAGGAGTTATACAGCTTCTAGGGAATGATAGTAATTATACAGACAGTGAGGTGCTAAACCATGTGGTAAGATAAGATTTCTTCGGATTTTTTTTTTCGGATTTTTAACCCCGGAAGGTTAGCCACCCAGGATAACCAGAAAAAGTCAGTGCGTCATCGAGGACTGTTTGTCTTATTTCCATTGGGGTCCTTAATCTTGTCTCCCAGGATGCGACCCACACCAGTCGACTAACACCCAGGTGAACATGACAACAGCTGCTAGGTGAACATGACAACAGGTGTAAGGAAACACGTCAAAATGTTTCCACCCACCGGGAATCGAACCCGGGCCCTCCGTGTGTGAAGCGAGAGCTCTAGCCACCAGACCACCGGGTAATATGGTGATAGTAAATAAATAAGTTAATTAGTTAGTTATTTAGTTAGCTAGTTAGCTTGCTAGCTAGCTAATGAGCTAAGCAGGTTTATTTAGGTACAGGTACACAAGTACAAATATCATACATAGCATAAATTACCTAGTAGGTAATTTTAAGTTTAATTATAGAATCACACTAAATCTTATGATTCCAAACATTGATCCTGATACCAACCTTCTATTAAATGACTTACATGAACCTAACAACAACTGTCATTACTACACAGCAGAACAGGCTAAAACACTACTCAAAGCCAACAATAACATAACTATCTTTAACTACAATGTCAGATCTTTAAGCAAACATTTTGATGACCTCACTGCATTATTAAACTCACTACAGGCCAGAATGTCCATCATTGCTCTCACTGAAATCTGGCTAAAGCCTCATACTACAGATATCTATGCCATTCCTGGTTACACAGCCATACACAATTGTAGGCAAGACCAACAAGGAGGTGGCACAGTTATGTTATACTCAGACCAGCTTGAATGTATCAACAATACATGCACAAGAGATGAACATGGAGAATATATAATAGCTAAGTTTAAATCCAAATACCTACAAAAACCTCTCAGTTATAAACATCTATAGATTACCACAGTCAAATATTCAGCAATTTAGTGAAAAATTAGGAAGTATGATTACTGATGCACACATGAACAAAGACCACTTAATCCTGACAGGAGACTTCAATATAAACCTCCTACAAGATCAGGACCCACAAGTAACTGAATTCACAAGCACTATGAGCAACTGCTTGCTGCTCCCGACAATAACAAAACCTACAAGAATCTCTGAGATCTGTGCTTCTCTATTAGACCATATCTGGACTAACACCATATCCCCATTAAAATCAGGCATAATCACAGACAATACCACAGACCACTACCCAACCTTTCTCATAACTGACCTCGGAAAATTACCACTAGAGACTACTAAAGTTACCTTCAGACTACATAATGAGACAGCTATAAATAACTTTATAAAAGCTATGACAAACACTGACTGGCAAACAGAAATAGACAACTTCCCAGATACTGGCCTATGTATTAATAATTTTCTTAAAAAGACCCAAAGCTCTATAATAAGCATTGCCCAAAAAAAACTAAACAAATCACAACTAAAAAATTAAATAGTCCCTGGCTAACCCCCAGCATACTCAAATCAGTTACAAATTATCATACATAGCAGCATATGTGTAGATTACCTAGAATAACCCAAAAAATTCCTCAAACTTTCCCAGGATGCGACCGACACCAGTCAACTAATAACCAGATACCTACTTGCTTGCTAGGTGAGCTGGACAACAGGGGTAAGGAAACACTCCCAATATTTTCACCTTTGCCAGGGATCGAACCATGGACACTGTGCGAGGCGAGAGCGCTGCCTACAAGGCCACAGGACATATGAGTTCATATTAACATTAAGAAGATTAGCTTACAATAATATGTACACCAATGTTAACTCATGTCAGTTAAATGTTATACTATTATAATTGTTACACAAGAACATAAGAAAAAAGGAGCACTGCAGAAGGCCTACTGGCCCAGGTCTAAGTCAGCTACTGACTGAAGCCAGTCAGGTCCAACCCACACCCACTCATGTATTTAACCTATTTTTAAAACTACAGAAAGTTTTAGCTTCAATGACGGTATTCAGTAGTTTCTTCCACTCCTCCACAACTATTACCAAACCAGTGCTTTCTACATGCTACAATGATACAAGCTATATTGTGATGTTATGTTATATGTACTGCTATGCTATATTGTTATACTGCTATAATGCTATATTGTTATACTGCTATAATGCTATATTGTTATACTGCTATAATGCTATATTGTTATACTGCTATAATGCTATATTGTTATACTGCTATAATGCTATATTGTTATACTGCTATAATGCTATATTGTTATACTGCTATAATGCTATATTGTTATACTGCTATAATGCTATATTGTTATACTGCTATAATGCTATATTGTTATACTGCTATAATGCTATATTGTTATACTGCTATAATGCTATATTGTTATACTGTATAATGCTATATTGTTATACTCTATAATGCTATATTGTTATACTGCTATAATGCTATATTGTTATACTGCTATAATGCTATATTGTTATACTGCTATAATGCTATATTGTTATACTGCTATAATGCTATATTGTTATACTGCTATAATGCTATATTGTTATACTGCTATAATGCTATATTGTTATACTGCTATAATGCTATATTGTTATACTGCTATAATGCTATATTGTTATACTGCTATAATGCTATATTGTAATACTGCTATAATGCTATATTGTAATACTGCTATAATGCTATGTATATTGTAATACTGCTATAATGCTATGTATATTGTAATACTGCTATAATGCTATGTATATTGTAATACTGCTATAATGCTATGTATATTGTAATACTGCTATAATGCTATGTATATTGTAATACTGCTATAATGCTATGTATATTGTAATACTGCTATAATGCTATATTGTAATACTGCTATAATGCTATATTGTAATACTGCTATAATGCTATATTGTAATACTGCTATAATGCTATATTGTTATACTGCTATAATGTTACATTGTTATACTGCTATAATGTTACATTGTTATACTGCTATAATGTTACATTGTTATACTGCTATAATGTTACATTGTTATACTACTATCATGTTGTGTTATATTGTTATACTACTATCATGTTGTGTTATATTGTTATACTACTATCATGTTGTGTTATATTGTTATACTACTATCATGTTGTGTTATATTGTTATACTACTATAATGTTGTGTTATATTGTTATACTACTATAATGTTGTTATATTGTTATACTACTATAATGTTGTGTTATATTGTTATACTGCTATAATGTTGTGTTATATTGTTATACTGCTATAATGTTGTTATTGTTATACTGCTATAATGTTGTTATACTGCTATAATGTTGTTATTGTTATACTGCTATAATGTTGTTATTGTTATACTGCTATAATGTTGTTATTGTTATACTGCTATAATGTTGTTATTGTTATACTGCTATAATGTTATTGTTATACTGCTATAATGTTGTTATTGTTATACTGCTATAATGTTGTTATTGTTATACTGCTATAATGTTGTTATTGTTATACTGCTATAATGTTGTTATTGTTATACTGCTATAATGTTGTTATTGTTATACTGCTATAATGTTGTTATTGTTATACTGCTATAATGTTGTTATTGTTATACTGCTATAATGTTGTTATTGTTATACTGCTATAATGTTGTTATTGTTATACTGCTATAATGTTGTTATTGTTATACTGCTATAATGTTGTTATTGTTATACTGCTATAATGTTGTTATTGTTATACTGCTATAATGTTATTGTTATACTGCTATAATGTTGTTATTGTTATACTGCTATAATGTTGTGCTATTGTTTTACTGCTATAATGTTGTGCTATTGTTATACTGCTATAATGTTGTGCTATTGTTTTACTGCTATAATGTTGTGCTATTGTTTTACTGCTATAATGTTGTGCTATTGTTTTACTGCTATAATGTTGTGCTATTGTTTTACTGCTATGTTGTTATTGTTATACTCCTATAATGTTGTTGTTATACTGCTATATTGTTGTTGTTATACTGCTATATTGTTGTTATTGTTATACTGCTATAATGTTGTTATTGTTATACTGCTATAATGTTGTTATTGTTATACTGCTATAATGTTATTGTTATACTGCTATAATGTTGTGATTGTTATACTGCTATAATGTTGATTGTTATACTGCTATAATGTTGATTGTTATACTGCTATAATGTTGATTGTTATACTGCTGTTATATTATAATGTTATGTTATAATGCTATAATGTTATGTTATAGTTATAATGGTATATTAAGTTATATTGACAAATTATGACACTGTTATAAAGTTATAGTTGTTATAATGTTATATGCTTTAATGTTATATGGTATATGCTTTAATGTTATAATGTTAATGTAACGTTAATGTTAATTAACATTAACGTTAATGTAAAATTTATTTAGAGAAGATGAAGACAACATTAATATATTATTAAGTTGGATCCCAATGGAAATAGTCACTTTGACTTTCTTGGGTTATCCTGGAGGCTAATCTACACATATGCTGCTATGTATGATAACTTATATATGTGTGTGTACCTTAACCTGGATAAACGTACTTATTTACTAAGCTAAAACAAGTGGAACATAATGTTAAATTACGTACAGACATGACTGATAGTTATTGAACCTTGCTGCTGTTACTAGTGCTGTTGTTACTGCTGCTGCCTGTTACTTCTGCTGTTACCTCTGCTGCTGCCTGTTACTTCTGCTGTTACCTCAGCTGCTGCCTGTTACTTCTGCTGTTGCCTCAGCTGTTGCTTCCTGCTGGTGGTGTTGTTACTGTGAGAAAAGCGCGCCAAAATTGCCCATAATGGCGGGAGAGAGTACAGCAACAATATTATTATCATGATAAATCCCTATATATAACATTAAATATACATACATATACTATGTATATAACATACAATATATTTATCTATACAGAACAATGTATATTACTTGTATATACCGCTTAAAACACATTAAAAATGACAATATAATGTGCCCGCCAAATCAACTCAAGGTTTCGATATCTTAGGCGGGACATTTAATTTTTTTTATAATAATAATAATAATAATAATAATAATAATAATAATAATAATAATAATAATAATAATAATAATAATAATCATCTTTATTTCTACAAGTACATGTACAAGGTATACAAGCCTAGCTGATATCAATGACATACGACTATATAGAAAGCCCCTTGTAATACATTAATTTCCATGAGCGTGCCTATCTGTGCTCATGATAATGCGAGCACAGATGGGCATGTTTGTGGAGCAACTTGCAATGTGAACAGACTGACTGATGTTGTAGTGGCCAGGTTTAGGCTTGGCTACAGGTACTTCTGACAGTTTGGGAGACACAGATGATGATCAAACTAAATGCAAATTATGTGATCAGGCATATGGTCACTGTCTTGAACACTATGTGCTTAATTGTGCACTTATTGAGGAATATAGAGATAGACAATATAATAACCTATGTGACATGTCAAGATATCTTATTCATGAAATAAGATACCTGCTTGTAACAGATAATTGAAATGTAGATATAAACCCAAATGTACAATTGTTAACCCCTTTGGGGCCTAGTGCCTAGGCCTTTTGTGTATCCATATGCTCTTGCGCTACCGTCCACAGGATGGATATGGGGTGCACAATAAACTAGCCACTTCGGTGGCAAAATCTAAAATCTTGTAATACAGAGCATTTCAGGCAAATTATGTCAATTTTGACCCAGGATGCACCACACCAGTCGGCTAACACCCAGGTACCCATTTTAGTGATGGGTGAACATGGAGAACAGGTGTCGTATGGAAACACGTCCTAATGTTTTACAGCCGTACCGGGAAATCGATCCCAGACCTCAGTGTGTGAGCTGAGTAAGTTTATTCAGGTATACACCAATACAGCTACATAGATTATCATACATGGCAGCATATGTGTAGAGAACCTAGGATAACTCAAAAAAGTCAGACAGACTTATTTCCATTGGTGTCCTTTTAATACTTTATTATTATACTATGAGGGAGATAATGTCTTATTATTATACTATAAATGAGATATACTAGGATTAAGGTAAAACGAGTATCTCAGACATGACATCTCCATTGCCTCCTGCCTTCTCCTTGTTGCAACATTCACCACCCATGTTTCACACCCATATTAACATTTACATGTGTGTTAGCCAAAAAAAAAAAAAATCATTCTCCTCCCTTTCTGCGTATACATTAATTAGGTACCTTTTGGCTCTCTTCTTGAACTGGCTCATGCTATGACTGGCTTTGACATGTGCAGGCAGTCTGTTTCATTCCTTTATTGCTGTACAATAAAAGGTGTTTGAAGCCTGGCCACTGACTGTGGGTACTACAAAGTTGTGCTCTCTCCCCTAGTACTATGATTGCTTTGGTTCCCAGCCTTGACAAACGGTTTGGCAGAGAAAGCAGTACGGACAGTGAAGGAAGGTTTACACAAATCTACAAAAAGATCTTTCAATACCAGACTATGTAGGTTCTTATATATCCATAGGAAAACGGTTCATTCATCCCCTAATAAGACACTAGCAGAAATGATGTTTAATATGAATGCATCAAGAACTTTCTTAAAAAAAACACAACCTCTATAACAGACATTGCCCTAAAAAAACTAAACAGATCACAGCTAAGAGACTTAACAATCCCTGGCTAACACCCAGCATCCTTAAATCCATAAACAAGAGGCACCAATATGAAAAACAATACAGAAGGGGTCTAATAACCAGAGAACAATCCAAACGCTACTCATCAATCCTTACTAGCCTGATAAGAAGGTCCAAAAAATTGTATTATGAGAACAGACTCCAGACCGTAAAAGGTGATATGAAAAAGACCTGGAAAACCCTATCTGCAATTCTAGGAAATAAAAAGATATCCACGAACAATACCATCAAATTATCAAAAACAGACGAACCCCTACTCTCACCAACTGAGACAGCAAACAGACTTAATGTTTTCTTCTCCACCATAGGAAAGAATCTAGCGAGTAAAATCCCAAGCTCGAACACTCGTCCAACAGACTACCTCACCAACACCTACCCAGATACACTATTCCAGGCTCCTACCAACTCAATTGAAGTCTCGCTTATAATCAACACCCTTAAAAACAAAGCAGGAGACATAAACAGCTTACCACCCTTTATGTACAAAAAAGCTTCACACGTACTGTCACCAATTATAGCAGCATTATTCAATAAATCCTCAAAATAGCTAGGGTCACCCCGATCCACAAAGGAGGTGACCAAACCGACTTGAATAATTATAGACCAATTTCAAATTTACCACTGCTTTCTAAAATCTTCGAAAAATTAATTCATAGACAGATCTATTCCTACCTCGTCTCACACAATGTACTCAACCCCTGTCAATTTGAATTCAGGACTAACAAGAGCACAAACGATGCTATAACACACATGTTAGAGTTAATATACACCGCACTTGAGAAGAAAGAAGTCCCGCTGGGAATCTTCATAGACCTACGCAAAGCATTTGATACAGTCGACCATGATTTATTGCTCACAAAATTAGTGCACTATGGTATTAGAGGGCACCCACTCAACTACCTAAAGTCGTACCTTAGCAACAAAAGCCAGTACGTGTATACAAATGGAGAGAACTCTTCCACACAACAAATTACAGTCGGAGTCCCTCAAGGAAGTGTCCTGGGGCCACTCCTATTCCGAATGCATCACAACTTCTCAAACCCATATTATTTGCAGATGACACAACATATGTCTTCTCTCACCCAAACCCAGCCATACTAGCCAACACTGTTAATGCCGAATTACAGAAAATATCAACATGGATGAAGACAAATAAGCTTACTCTCAATACTGACAAGACCTACTTCATTCAGTTTGGAAACAAAGCCACAAATGTTCCACTTAACATAACGCTCAATGGTTCACCCATCACAAGACTCACAGAGGGAAAATTCCTAGGAATCCACCTTGACAGTAGTCTTAAATTCCAAACACACATACAACAAATTTCCAAGAAAATCTCAAAGACAGTAGGTATATTATCAAAGATACGCTATTATGTGCCACAACCAGCTCTCATTGCACTATATCATTCTCTTATCTACCCTTATCTCACCTATGGAATCTGTGCATGGGGCTCAACAACATTAAATCACCTTAGACCACTCATAACCCAGCAAAAGGCTGAAGTCAGGATGATAACAAATTCCCACTCTAGACAGCATACTCCACCTATATTCAAAACTTTAAATCTACTCACCGTAAAAGATATTCATACCTATTCATGTGCCTTCTACATACATAAAACTCTACATTCTAATATCAACCCTCCGCTCAAAATTCTCCTCAACAACTTTAATAGGTCCCACAACTACGACACAAGACACAGATCACTATTTGATATACCCCGAGTCCATACTAACCAATGTAAAAATTCTATGCACATAAGGGGCCCCAGAATCTGGAATTCATTACCAGTAAATATTAAGTTAACCTTGTCGGAAAATCAATTCAAGACTCTTCTCAAAAAACACCTACTCATCCTATACTAAATACTCATACTGTAACAAACATTCAAACCCAATGTTATTTTACTTAAGATAATCTCAGTTTTATATTGTCATCCTCCTTAACACTTGTTGCAATTTCAATTTCATATCATATAAATTTCTCTAGTATTGTTATTTTACTAGTATAGCATCAACATATTGTAACTTGAAATAAAATATACAACTAGAATAAACTCAACCAATTTCTCTAGTAGTATTGTCTTTTTAATAGTACGTATGTATAATCATATTGTAAATTGAAATGATATATAACTAGAATAAACTCAATCAATTTCTCTAGTATTAAGTACTTAGTGAATAAGTATTTAGAATAAGCTGCCCCTAATGCCATGGCATGCCAGTGGCTCTCCTTGCATTACAGTTTTATACTTGTAACTACCAATAACTATGTATACTTGTAACATGCAATGAAATAAAAATATTATATTATTATTATTATTAAAGTCCCAGTAGCGGGTGTCAAACGTCATGTCAGAGAAGATAAGTCATTGGCTAATACGCCTTCTGGTGAACTTAAGTGGGATGAGAAACAATTTAAAGTTGATGATGCGGTGTATGTCAGAAATTTTTGGGAAAGGTGACCCTTGGGTAGAAGAGAAGATTGTGGAGGTATTAGAGATTAGGAATTATAAGGTGCAAGTTAGAGGTTTTAGTAATTTAATATGGAAAAGGCATACAGATCAACTAATGTCAAGGTTTAGGAGTGATGAAGAGAAAACACTGATTCCAACAGTACCAGAAGTTGTATGGAGTGGGTTGGTAATTACTGGCCAGTATAGGAACAGGGCACCTTTATGGTCAGAGGAACTGCTCACAATAGATACTAGTGGTAATAAACTTGAGGATCAGGTTAGGATGCAGGAAGACACTCCCGGAAGGTTGGATGATGAATAAGTAAGTAAGTAAGTTTATTCAGGTATACACAAATACATTTACATACATTATCATACATAGCAGCATATGTGTAGAGAACCTAGGATAACCCAAAAAAGTCAGACAGAGTGACTTATTTCCATTGGGGTCCTTTGAAAACAGCAGGGCGAGGAGAGGCTGCACCTCAGGACAATACCAACCCTCCGTATTAGATTTAGTCTGCCCGAAATGCCTAGGCATGCTATTGGCCTACTTTGTAATTAATATTTTAGAATATGTAAACCACACATTGTAAGCTTTGCTCTTCCTCATTTACATCAGTGACCTACCGAATGCATCGCAACTACTCAAACCCATATTATTTGCAATGACACTACATACGTCTGCTCTCACCCAAACCCAGTCATACTGGCCAACACAGTAAATGCTGAATTACATAAAATATCTACCTGGATGACGACTAACAAGCTTACTCTCAATACTGACAAAACCTATTTCATTCAGTTTAGAAAAAGAGCTTCAAATGTCCCACTTAACATAACGTTAAATGGATCACGCATCACAAGACTCACCGTGGGAAAATTCCTAGGAAGCCACCTTGACAGTAGCCTCAAATCCCAAACACACATACAACAAATTTCCAAGAAAATCTCAAAGACAGTAGGCATACTATCAAAGATACGCTACTATGTGCCTCAATCAGCTCTCCTTGCTCTGTATCACTCACTCATCTACCCTTATCTCACCTATGGAATTTGTGCATGGGGATCAACAACATTAAATCACCTTAGACCACTTATAAACCAGCAAAAAGCTGCAGTCAGAATGATAACAAATTCCCACTCTAGACAGCATACTCCACCAATATTCGAAAGTCTAAAACTACTCACCGTAAAGAACATTCACACTTATTCTTGTGCCTACTACATACCTAGAACTCTACACTCAAATATAAACCCTCCACTCAAAATTCTCCTCACCAACTTTAACAGGACCCATGACCATAACACAAAACACTGATCACTTTTTTATATACCCCGAGTCCATATCACCCTGTGTTAGTTTGATATCTTTATTATGCACCCCATACCCATCCTGTGGGCGGTAGTCAAAAGATTACAGAGGTACATAATGGGTCCAGGGACTGGACCCCAAAGTTATGATAGCTGAGCAAGTTACAAAGGTAATGAACTAACAAGCTACAAAGGTAATGAACTCACAAGTTACAAAGGTAAT
>WNWK01036268.1:0-19269 GCA_009830355.1 Cherax destructor | reverse complement strand
CACATTCCACCCCCCACCAACCTGTTTCCCCCACCAACCATGCTGTTTTCCCCCCACCAACCATGCTGTTTTCCCCCCCAACCATGCTGTTTCCCCACCAACCATGCTTCCCCCCACCCCCCCTGCTGTTTTCCCCCACCAACCATGCTGTCTTCACCACCAACCATGCTGTCTTCCCCCCCCAACCATGCTGTCTTCCCCCCCCCAAATGCTGTCCCCTCACCATCCACATGAAAATAACATTTTGTCTGATTTTTTGGGGTTATCTTATTTTTTTACACATATGCTGCTATTTTAGCAGCATATGTCCCTTTACGAGGGGTCGTGTGCCCTGAAACCGTCTGGCAGGGCGGGCGGGCCAATAAACCCCCCTACGCGTTGCGCCATTTGGTGGAAAGCACCATTTTGGGAAGAGCTCTAAAATCACTGGACATCACTTTGAGTTCCCCCTGTCTTTCACGTTCTTACTATATTAACTGTACTGTACTGTATTTTGTACCTGGACAGATATTCTCCAAATTTCCAAAGAAAGTCTGAATGGATTGGGTTTTGGGTAAGAAGGCAAAAAAGGCAATTTGACATTATGCCCTCCCAGTATGTGGCAATTTTTAAATTCGATTTTCCTTTTTGACGTCTACCATTGGTCAGCCCGCTCCTTCTAAGTCGGAGGGATATAACTGATTTGTGTTCCCTGATTAAACTTACTTATTCTTTGAAAAAGGGGGGAAAATAGGCTCTTTTGTGGTACAGGGCATGAAGAGGCGGCCCCCCCAGAGGTGGAAGGTTGATGGTCCTCGGGGTTTTTCAGCACTATTTCTGGTATCAGGGCATTGCTTTCGTCAAAAACTCCTCAAAACCATGAAATTTATCTTCCTGACATTCCATCTATGTTAGAACTGTCATTTTGGAAGGGGAAGAGCCCCAATTTGGGAGGAGAGTGAGGAATTCCAGCGTGGGTTGGTAAACAAGGCGAACTGAATTGGGACTCCCACAATGATTTTAGAGGTTCCCCGCCTTGGTGGTGAAGGGACGGCGACGACCCCCTGGGGAGGAGTCAGAGAATTTTGATTTTCTAAAGATGGCGGAGGATACCGGCGGAAATCTGTGTGCATTGATTTGCTGCGGGACCCGGGATCCCAGCAATCCCGCGTTCTCTTGCCTTTGTTTTTGAAGCCGTCAGATATCTGGGGACATTTATGAATACCCCTGAAGGATTCCAGGGTTTTTGCAAGTTTGATCCGGCGTGTCTACAAGGGTCGGCGGGATCGGGAGAAAACATCGAATCACCAAAACTTGGAGGCGTTTTGGGATGCGTCTCGCATACTAATAAGGATCAAAATATTCCTTATCCCACGAGGTGACATCAGACAGGTTTTTTGCCAGTATGGGGTATCCGTGCCACCGTAGGGAGATGGGCCCATGGGCCATAGGGAAAATGAAGGGGTCTTCCCAAAAGCCCGGGCGGAAAAACCGTCTTTTTGTGATGGGGGCCCCCGTCCCCGGGTTTTGGGTGACGATGCGGAAAGCGGGACGTGTCGTTAGCGCGCATGGGCTATGGCGCAACGGGATGGGCGACGGGGCCCTACAATGGGACTCCGAGGTGAGGCGCGTGCGGCAAACCAGGTGCCCGAAGGCGGGTGCTGTTAGAACACCTGGGGTAAAATATAATGGCGAATGCGGGAATTGATAAAGGGAGAATCTTTGAAGCAAAATCGAGGCCCGGGATTTTCCCCGGAGTCCCCAGTGAGCAATGGGGCGGTTCACCCCTAAAAGTCCACGGAGGATGGGACTGAGTTCCCAGACCCGCCCGAGGACCTGAGGAGGATTCTGGATGTCCATTCCCGGGGGGATTTGAAGTACAGTAGGGGAACGGAGGGAGGTGGAGAGTCAGGGGGTGGGTGGGGGTGAAAGTGGTAACTGCAGGTCAGGGGTTTGGGCGAAGTGGAGGGCATAGGTCCCCGGGGGGGGGGGTCAGGAGTTTGAGAGTGAGTCACGAAAGGGGCCAAGTGGTGAGGCTGCATGATTGATTAAAAGGGCAGGGGCCCGAAAAGACCTGGGGGGGCTATAGGGGGAAAGGGGGGACCCAAAGGGGAAAAGGGTAGGTAGAAAGGGAAAAGGAGAGCCGGGGGTTTGGGTTTATTTCAAGACTGTGGAGCCAGGACCCGTGGGTGGGGGAAAACCCCATTCAAATTAAGTGTTTGAATATGAATGTCAACGGCCTCCGAGCGGAGGTTAAGAGGAAATGGGGGAGGCAACACGAGACGATAATGTAGACGTATGCTTCCTCGGAGCTAATTATAGGTGGGGAAGGGGAATTAAGTTAAAAGGGTTATAGGTTATATACGGAATTTCGGGGCATTTAAAGGGAGGGGGACGGTGGGGGTGGGGAGCCCAGTTTTTCACCCGAGGCAGGGGGGAAAGGGAGGGGGTGAATTGTTAGGGGGGAAGGTGGGGGGGGGGAAATTTTCGGGTGTTTTTTTGGGGTCATGCTGATGGGGGTTAAGGAGGATTTTGTTCGAACGATTTAGTCAGTTAAGGGGCCTTCCTATGGTTATATTGTAGCGGTGTTTGGGAATTGTATAATTAGAGGGAAGGATGTCGACCCTAGAGGGGCGGGATGTTTTGGGATCCCTTTAAAGGGGAGGTTTTGGGGGGGGGGTGGATGTGGCGGGTGGGGGTGGAATGGGGAAACCCCCTTTGTATGGAGAGGTATGATGGCGTCGGGTTTATGAAACGCGGATATCGTGGGCAGTGAAACCCGGGAGAGGGTTTTTCAGACCAAAAGGGGTTTTTTGTGAGTTAGGATGGGGGGGGCAGAAGATTTACCCTGTTTTGGAAATTGAATGTGCTTTTGCTGCGGGTGAGGGCATCGGGGGTTTTTTGGGGGTGGTGGGGAAGATTAGGGGGGGGGTAATTAGGGGATGTTGTGAAATGGGGGGATACCGGAAAAGGTGGGAAAAGGGGATTTTACATGGAGGGGTCTGAGGAGGGAAGTTGAGGTAGGGAAGCGAGGTTTTTGGAGGAGGGGTTTGGGAGTGTTAAGGGTGGGGGGGCCCCCGCAGGAGGGGAATGGAATCGGGGGGCCAAGGAGATTAAAAATAAAAATTTTTTCGCCATTAGGGTTAGAGGGGATTGGGGGATTTTTTATGGGGGATAAACCTCGCTAGGGTACGAAATTTTCAAAACCGGGGGCGCGATTTTTCCCTTTAAAAGGGAGGGTTTTAGATGGGTATGGATTGTGATACGAAACCTGGGGGCATGAGTTGCTATAGGATAAATGGTTTAGAGAAAGTTGCAAAAGGGGGTTAAAAATTCAAGGGGGGTTTTTGGTTTTTTTGTGGCATTTTAGAGGATTAGTCAGGGGGACGGAAAGGTTTGGGGGGACGATTACTGAGGAAGAGTTTGGCAGGCGGTGGGGGGACGAAACTTGGGAAGACCCCGGGTTTGGAGGGGTTTTGGGACTTCGGTCCATTGGGGGGTTTTTGCGAGAGGTATTGGTGAGGGTTTTCAATGGTATGGTCAATGGGAAGTATGGTGAAGGAGCAACAGGGATGTGGTTTTTAATACCCAAGGGGCCCCGGGACTTTAAAGGGATATAGAGCGAAAACCCTTCTTGTGTGATTATAAGAATTTGCGCGTATTTTGGTGAATCGTATGAAGAAAGTATTAAAAAAATTTTAGAGGGAGGGCGGAGTTCCCGGACGTAGGAGGGGGGGGCATTGTGAATAAAAAAGGGGTTTTTTGAAGGTAGGGGGGGGGGTCGGGGGTTGGGTTGGGAAAGCCTTTTGGCGTGAATAGGGAGATGTTGCGGGCATTTTTGAAACAGGGGGTTTGGGGAGGAGGTAGTGAGGGGGGGGGACGCATGGCAGGGGGGAGGTGAGAGGCAGGGGGCGTTGGGGAAGATTTGGATGGAAACAGTGGATAGGATAAAAAATTTTTGGTGTTGTTTTTTTTAATGTGCCAAGTTGCACGGGAGTTTAATTCTTTGGTGATAGAGGGAGCTGTGGGTAGGATGGCGGAGGGGCGGGAGATAACTCTTTGGGAAAAAAATCTTGTGGGTTAAAGATTGGTTTACAGTGTTGGGCTAGCAGCGGTTTATCCTCTCATGGGAAAAGGGTATTCGGTCTGCAAAAGGGGTTTTGCTTTATTTGGGGTTTTGAAACATTTTTGCGAGAGGAAGTGGTTATGACTAGGGGGGGCAAGAGGAGGGAGGGATTGATACCTCTGAGGGGGCGATTGATGGGGATTTCGTTTGGGGGAATTTTTGGGGGGGGAGGGAGGGGGGGGTGAGATGGGGAGGGGTTTTGAGGGAGAGCAGGCGGTGGTGGCGGGAAGGATCTTCAGGTTTGTGAGGGGACTCTTGCACATCTTAAAATAGCCGGGGGGGGAAATGCGGGTTAAGGGTTTATAGGATTAACTGGTGAGTTGGAGATACGGGGCGGGGCTTTTCCAAAATATGATTGGGGCCCGTGGTTTTTGGTTAAAAAGGGTTAAAAATTCCGGCCAGGGGGGAAACGGGTTTGGGTTTTTGCAAAAATATTGGCATCCGATAACTTTTGTTGGGTCTAAAAAGGCGGGGTAGCCAGCGCGGGATTTTGAACGGCTTTTTTGTTAATATTTTTCGAGGATTTGGCTAGGGTTTTGGAGTGGTTCGGTGGGATAATCAGGGGGGTGGGGGGGGAGGGTTGTCTGTGTTGCGAGTTTTAAGTTTAGATGTTGCCGGTAGTCCCGAGGGTGTTAGGCGGGGTTATGTATCTGGTTTTGGGGTTTTTTTTGCTTGGGGTATGAGGGGGGTTCGGGGGAGAATGGGCTCTTCCGGGTTTTTTAGAAAAAAATAGGAATCAAAGGGCTTTACGGTCAGGGATGGGCGGGCTGGGGGGGATAGGCAGTTTACAATGGGGACTTTTTGGGGGGGGGAGGGGTGGGGAAAGGTAAAAAGGGGGTTGGCTCCCGGGGGGGTTTGGTTTAAGTATTTTTGATTAGGAGGTATGTATGAATGAGGGGGGGGGAAGGGGGGGGGGTTATGGGCCGGGGAATGTATCTGTGACCTTGGGGGGGGGGGAATGGTAGGGAAAGGGGTCAGGGCAAAAATGGGGGTTTTTCTGGCACAGGGGGACCTGGTAAGGGCTGGCATACGTAAGTGTATGTTTGGAAAATTATATATGCATTTAGTTGTATATACCTGATGTTTCCTTTTAAAGTTTGGTTATAGTCTGTTTTTTTTGTTTGTTATATATATATATATATATATATATATATATATATATATATATATATATATATATATATATATATATATATAATAATATTTTTATGTTTTTTTATATATATATATATATATATATATATATATATATATATATATATATATATATAAATTTTTTTAAAATATGTATATACAGGGGAAAAAACATGATTCTGGTTTTATGTATTCATGTCATTCCCTCAGTATATTGATCAGTTGTATGTTTCAGTATACATTATTGTTCATATATTATGTATATTAATGGTAAGGGTTTGTACAGACGAAATAATGGCCAATTTGGTTTGCATTTGACATAATTGTTTCAATGTTTTGTTCATCCAATAAGATAGTGAGGGGGGTGAGAGGGGGTTCCAAAGTTTTGTGTCAGTCACAATAAGAAATGAGGTGGTGAGATGGGGTTTCCCAAAGTTCACATTAGGTTATAAAAATATCGTTATTAAATTTTTATACCAAAAGTTTCCTCATGATAAAATAATAGTAAAATGGGAATTTTAGGTCTCTTTAGGGTAGATGGGATTGTAGGGGGGGAAGTTTTTATGGATTTCCATTGTGTTTTAAATCATCGGTTTGTGCGTTTGGGGTAAGAACATCGAGGGGCCTAAATATGTTTTTATATTGTTAAGTCTTATTTCGAACGTCATTGTATGTTTTTTCCCTAGTTTTGGGGTGTTTGTACATTCGGTTGTTTTTTTTTTTGATAACCATATTTGATATAATGCCAATTGATGATGTGTGTATGTATAATGTCTTTTTTAAATAAAATAAAAAAAGTTACAACCCAAACACACTACCCTCCCCCCCGGCTTTAGAGGACCACCAAACCCATGTAAAACCCCCTGACCCCCCGTACCAATTCACCAAATCCGTTCCACCCCCTTCATACATCCATTCACCCCAAAACCCTAACGTCACTTGTCACAGCATAGAATGTCAACCACCCAAAGAAAATAATACCCCCCACCTTCCCCCCCCCCGTCTCCAATCACACGCCCCTATCTCCTATAAAAACAACATCCCTTTCCCCTAGACCCCAACCCTACAGGTCAAGCCCCCCCCAAAACCCCTCCAACCTCTCTAATAGCCCTTGACACTTAATGATCTGAAAATCCTCCAAAATGCAGAACCCCAAACCCCCTTCCCATAATAGCAAACGATTCCGACACTTGGTTCGATATATATGAGCCCACCACCTTTATTCTTTCCCGAATGCCCACCTCTCTCAATTTCCATGACACACAAACAAAATCCACCATGAAAAGTACATTAAACCCTTTTTGTACCTATGACACCCCCAAATCCAAGAAAATTGCCCTAACAAAGGTACCCTCCCCAATTTCCTCAAACCCATCCCATCCACCACCTTACCCCTTCCAATGCCTCACAAAAATATATGGCATGCAAGACTGTCTCCGGCTTGCCACACCTCTCGCAACCCCCATCTTTCACACACCCCATTCGAAATAAAATCTCCCTTGCTGCAACTGCCCCATGTTGAAACCTATACATCAGCTCACGATCCCTTCCCGATAAACGTAATTCCGAAACCCCCCAAATTCCTTTCCAGTCATCAACTGGATATATAGCCTCCCCTCCAGCACCCCCACCCCACCTCCTAAGGACAGCTACTTTTAAATTTTGTGGTTCCTTTATGACCATCATATTGTGCAGCCAATCCCTGCACTGTACCAGATCCTCCTCCCACCATCCACCCAACTCTCCAACACTCCCTCCACCCCGATCCCTCCATCCCCTCCTCATCACACAATGTTTCACATACATGCACATCAACCTCTTCTCCAGCCAAATCAGACCCAAGCCCCCCAATAATATATCCTTCCTAACTATATCCTTCTGTAACCAATACCTACCATTAGCCCAGATGAACTTAAATACTTTATGCTCCAGCTCTTCCACATCCCACCTCAATAAAGGATAAATATTAGCTACAAACCAAATCCTACTGTAAATCATTGTGTTTCCGCAATGACCCCCCCGCCTCAACGTGAGCCACCTGCACGCCTAACCATTTATACGTTCCATTGCCCATTGCACCTACATTCCCCGAATTTACCTCTCTCATCACATCTCGATTCCCCGTGAACACTATTCCACATATTTTAACTTTGTCAGTCACATTCCAACCATGTCTTCTACCCAACCCCCTTCCCACCCAATTACCCACCTCCAACAGCAGTGATTTTGCCCTTTTCACCTTCATTCCAGTTGCCTTACAAAATGTGCCTATACTGTTCCCTACATGCCCCAGCCCTTTCTCCTGCCATACCAGCACCATAGTATCGTCCACATACCCTATAATATTCATGATCCCCCACCACCACCACCCCTCCCCCACCAATCTGTAAAACGGATCCTGAACACATGTGAACAGAATTTGCGACAGAGGACATCCCTGCCGCAAACCCCGTTCCATCTGCACCACCCCACCCAATCTACCGTTGACTTGTACCCTAACACATGCCCCTTCATATAAAGCTCTGATCCAACTCATCACTTCCACACGAACCCCTGTTGCTCCATGATTTCGTACATGCTCGCGCTCTACACTATCATACGCCCTGCCAATCTAATGCTAGTACCCCCTCCCTTCCACACTTTCAATGAAATCCTTAATGTACTCATGACCCGCCACCACTTCCTACCTGGAATCCTCCTGTCCTACCTCAATCACCCTCCCCAACACCCTTTTAATCTGTTACCTAGAATCTTTGCAAATATTTTATAATCAGAATTCATTAGTACCAAAGGTCTGTAATTCCTCAAAGTATCTCCTACCTTCCCTTTTGTACTAGAACCACCACTCCAATCCATATCCCTACCCATCACCCCGTCCTCTTTCATCCCATTCATCACACCAACCAAACAGTCCCTTATGACGTTCCAATTTTCCTTATAAAACTCGTTCGCTATACCATCTATTCCAGGGGCCTTTCCTCTACTTAACCCATTCACCGCCTCCCACACCTCCCCTTCACTGATCATCCCTCCAACTCCTTCCGCTCACTTCAGTCCCAACCTTTCCACGATTCCCCTAATATTAAATCCTTGTTCATCACACTTACCCCTTTGCGACACATATGCTTGGCAAACCACTTATCCACATACACGTTCATAAACTCTGTGGTACAAATCCGCATTCCTTCATCATAATTCTCCAATTCTTCATCCACCTCCAAGAACTCCACTGTCATCCTATCCTTTCGCTACCTACACTTACCCAATACATATTTTATAGAAACTTGTTTTGGGACTGCCTCCTTGTAAGTTGCACTCTGAGCAAGCACTGTTGACACCGACACTCTGAGACACTTCTCTCAGACTTACAAGTGGCTATGGTACAAATTTCTAGCTAATTGCAGTAAGGGGAACCCCACACTGCCTACACAATACTGGAAGGGGGTTTACTTACTTGAAAGAAGCGGGTGGCTATGTGTCCTGGTCTTCCTTATATATAACCCCTCCTAACACCATGTGCAGTGGAGAAACTTTGTCTGCAAAGGATTGTGTAATTAGTGTCCTGCCTGCACCTCAGAGTTCCCTGGTTCCTTGGGTATCCCTTAGCAATATATACAGTAAGTAACACTAGCTTCCAGACTTGAACTTAAGAGACGACGCTGGTACATACCAACAAAGTCGTCCGTCCGCCTAAGACCCACAGATAACTCACTAACGTTTCCCCCAGAAAACTGGCCAGATACTGAGAGAAAGAAAGCCTAGTCTTACTGTAACAGGTTCTGGATGGAGGCAGATGTCCACGGTACTTCGGGATCTCCTCTGTGGCCCCAGGACAGATGTTGGGTCACATGGGAATGCTGTTGTATCACAGCACGTCTTCTCCGTGTGGAGTCTGGTCTGGTAAGAAGGAACTGGTGCTCTTACTCGCCTAGATTCAAGTGTAGAGCTGCCAGTTCTCGTTAGCTAACATAATCTAATGCTTGTCTATTCAGGCCTATAACTACCTATATTAGGGTGCTAGAGCTACACTATTAGTATCTAACGTTGCCTTAATAATCCTACTATTAGTCTCTAACTGTACAAACTTGCCTAGGTGTTCCTAGGTGGATAAATCTATCAATTAAAATATACACAATAGTCACCTTCATCAGCTGGAGTGCAGTTTGTTTTGTTGGGTGTGTGGGTTTATAAACTCCGAGGGCCGATCCACGGTATGTTTAAGGCTCCTAACGGCTCACTTACCCTGCTTTCATCAAGCCTGCTTTCATCCTGCATGCCCCAAACCTCTTATTCTGCAGCAACCACAACCTTTCCTTCAATGTCCGTATTTCCTCTGTTAGTCTGTGACCTCTTAAGTAACAGTCCGTCAATAATCCCTCCAAGTAGTTTTGCATGCCATAACGCCATCCTACCTCTTCTTTGCCCAATCTCTGATAGTATGCTTTAATGCCCCTCTTACCCACCTCCACCCACCAATCCACCAGAGCCCCCCACAACCCCTCCCACAACCCTCCCCACCAATCACTAAATTCCACACGTATCTTTAAAAGGGGATAGGGCAAACGCAGTCCCCTGCTAACAAAAATTTCGCACTCCAGTTAACCACATTTGGGTTAATCGCAGGGGTCAGCACCACTGGAGTGCAATGGTGAGCCTCGCCCTGGGAAAACCGCCTTCGTGATCACGGTATCTCCTGTGCCAAGTAAGTATCTTATATGTAGGATTAAAAGTATATAGGAACAGAGGGGTTTTGTGACCCAATGAGAGCGTTTTGATTATAGTATTATGATTACGAAATTTATGTACAAATTCTGTCTCATAAAGGTATTGCATAAGAAGTATTCATTTATATTATATATATTAACATTTGTACATATTACGTGCAAGACACGTCTTTAGTGTATATATGTAAATTTGTAACCCCGATGTATGAGGGAAGCATAAGGTTTAATATTGTATGGTAAAGGTTTATATTATATGGTGTCGGGTTTATTGATTCCAGCTGATTATCCATTGCATATCTGCTTTGTTAAGATGTATAATTCATGACACATGTACAATTGTAAATTATGTTTTTTAAATAAAAAAAAATTACGTAACTACCGTTGTATGTATTTTGTATAAATAGTTTAAAAAAAAAAAAAATTTGTCAACCAATCACCACATGAGGCAGTTAGTGTGGTGGATGAGTTGGTGAGTAACAGTGTTGAGCAGCAGTCTTTAGTCCGAGAGCACGTATCGGTTGAGGTGCATCGGCAAGAGAGCGTTGAGAGGGATGATAGTATGGAAGTGGTGCATGGATCGAGGAAGTGGTCGGGCACAGTGACTGATAGTGAAGATGTATTGACCCCAGCACAGAGGACAGGTAAAAGGTCGATGGTGGAGGTGGCGAGAAAGGACCTGGGAGTTTTGCAAGATAGAGAAAAAGTCAAGGGTGGGAGGCAGTTGAGTAAAACAGGAGGTAAGGGGAAGGCGGTCTCGCAGCCTCCATCGCGGCCTAAGGGCAAACCCTTACAATTGTTTTCAAGTGTCTAACAATAAATGTAAATGGTCTGCAGGAGGTGTGAATGTAGTTTTTTTTACAAGAACATAATTTTCGGTGCGGAAGTGAGTTGCAATTGAAGGGATATAAGGTGTATGCTGGTTCATCGGGGAAATTAAAGGGTGGGGTAGCGGTAGCAGTCGCAGAATCTAGCCCTTTTAAATTATATGCTTGGGAAGAGTGTGGGGGGGTCGGATAGTGAGGGTAGAGGGGAAGTGGGGTGGAGTGCGGGTATGTTTCATGGGTGTATACATGCCAGCAGAACATTCAAGGAAGGTGAAGGTGGAATTTGTAAGGGATGTAATGATCTATGCTTTCAGGGGCTTACCTGGGGTGTCGATAGTAGGGGTGGATTTTAACTGCATAATTCGAGAGAGGGATGTTGAGCCTAGGGGAAGGCGGGTGTGTGTTGGTTGAACTGAGGGATTTATTACGAAGTGCAGGGTTGGGGGATGTAGTTGGGGTAGGGGGTTCAGGGGAGCATACATTTGTTAGGAGGGGTTATGGGGCTAGGTTAGATAGGATTTATGTTTCTGGGTCTGTTGTGGTGGGTAGGATCAGTTATTTGGATGTGGGTTTTTCTGATCACAGGGGGGTGTTGGCTGAGGTAGATTGGTCAGGAGCAGCTAAGTGGTATAGGGGATATTGGAAATTGAATGTTATGTTGTTATCGGGTGAGGATAAAAGGGTTGAGTTTGCGGGTTGGTGGGGTAGGTTATGGGAACGAGGGCGTCGGGAGGAAGATTTGGTGGGTTGGTGGGTGTCAGTGGGAAAACCACACATACATATGTTTTATCAGAGATTGGGAAAGGAGGAGGCGGAATGGTGATATGGGATGCAAAGATATTTAGAAGGCATGCTTCAGAGTTGTTATGTAAGAGGGGAATATGCAGTTACGGGGGAGATTAGGGAATTGAAGAATAGGTTGATAGAAATACAGTATGAGAGGTTTGGGGCGTGTAGGATGAAGGCTGGTATAGATGATGTTTTGTGGGGGGATAAACCCTCAAAATATGTGTTAAGTCAATGTAGAGTGCGTAGGGAGAGAAGGACAATGGAATATGTGGAAGTAGAGGAGAGTGCAGATGGTGATGAGTGGGGAATGAATATTAGAGGAACAGGGGCGATAGGGGTGTACGTGGACAAGTGGTTTCAGAGGTACCTGAGTAGTGTGTATGTGGAGTTGGAGGCTTGTAATATTCTTACGGAGGGGATTGTGGGGAGGTTAGAGGAGGGGGATAGGGAGGGTATGGGGGGGGGTAATCAGCGAAGAGGAGGTATGGGAGGCAGTGAGTGGGTTTAGTAAAGGCAAAGCTCCTGGGATAGATGGGTTGGCAAATGAGTTTTATAGGGAACACTGGAATAGTATGAGAGGTTGTGTGGTGGAAGTGATGAATCGGATGAAGAGGGATAGGAGGATGGGGAAAGGGATGGGGATGGGTGTAATGCTTTTGGTGAAAAAGGGGAAGGTAGGTAATATGTTGAGTAATTACAGGCCACTGATGCTCATGAATGCAGACTATAAGATCTTTGCAAAAATATTGGGAAATAGATTGAAAAGGGTGCTTGAGGAGGTGATTGCAGGGGTGCAGGGGGGGATCCTGGGTAGAGGGGTGCTTAAGGGACATGAGAGGATTAAGGGGTTTTTAGATGGTGGTAGGGGGGGGGCATCTTAGCTTTGGACTGGAAAGGGGCGTATGACAGTGTGGAACGTGAGGTGTTGTTTGAGGTGATGAGGAGACAGGGTTTCGGGGAGGAAGTAGTGGATTGGGTTCGGTCATTATATGAAGGTGCTTGCATTAGAATACAGGTGAATGGCAGGCTTGGGGGTGTGGTGGAGATGAATAGGGGTCTGCAACAGGGTTGTCCCCTGTCGCAGATTCTCTTTGCATGCGTGCAAGATCAATTCTATAGATTAGTGGACGGTGGGGTACAGGGGGGGGGGGTGTTGGGATAGAGGGTGTCGTGGGTTATGTAGATGACACCACAGTGCTCTTAGGGAAGGTGGTTGGTTTTGAGACGGTTCGGAGGTGTTTAAGGACTTTTTGCAAGGCCACTGGGATGAGCGTGAATGGTGCAAAGTCGAAAATGTTGGAGGTAGGATCCTGGGTGGGGGGGGGTAGCTTGGGTCAGGGGTATGGGTGTGTTGTTCATGGTGGATAGCATCACTATCTGTGGAATTTTTTTTTTTTTTATATTTTATTTAAAATAACAGCACATATACAAAACATTGACATGTATAAGCGAAAATATTACCTTAATACCATAATGTATAACAAAAAGATATACATAAGTACTCATGAACAGAACTGATACCCAAAATTAATAGACAAAACTACACTTAAACTTTGACAAACCCTGCAACACCCTAACTCATGCAAAGTTATTGACTAGAAACATTACCATACCTCTCGCAACAAACTTTTTTTTTTTTTTTTTTATATTTTATTTAAAATAACAGCACATATACAAAACATTGACATGTAGAAACGAAAATATTACCTTTATACCATAATGTATAACAAAAAAATATACATAAGTACTCATGAACAGAACTGATACCCAAAATTAATAGACAAAACTACACTTAAACTTGGACAAACCCTGCAACACCCTAACTCATACAAAGTTATTGACGAGAAACATTACCATAGCTCGCGCAACAAACTAAACTAAACACAGTTACATACAATATGATTCACCACTACCCTGTAACTGTACCCCCCCCCTAACAGAATGCTTTTTTTTTTTTTTTTTTTTTTTTTTATTATATATTAAAGAAACATGTCATACAGTTACTGGACATGTCATCCAAAACCAGTCGATTGTTACTCAACGACTTATGCAAAGGTATACGAACTAATACACATAATATGACACAAAATATTACATAGATGTCTATGAAATAAACAGGGACAACTTCAACATTGAACATGGAATATATTTTTTTTTTTTTTTTTTATATTTTTAACAAATACAGTTTTACAAGTAAAATGACGTATACATGGTAAGCAATAGTACACAAGACACAGACAAATTCCATTCCCATCACTCCTCGTGATGAAACCTCTACTAAACAATTTTTTTTTTTTTATATATAACTCTGTACAATGAAAGCCTATCCTGTAACATAATACAAAACTTAAAATAAAAACCGAGCACTTGCCAACCCGCTACACAAAACCTACATTAACTCCAAATGGTCACCACCGCCAAAACCCTAACACACATTTATAACTTGTCTATAAAGGTTTTTTCCAAAACATAATAACAGACTTTAACAAACTTTATAAAGCCACAAAACGTTTAACTATAAATCATTATCATGATAAACACTACAAACTGCTTGTGATTCTTGTATAAACACAAGCTAATAATCTAATAATAATTTACCCTAAAGTCTCAAAGAACATTACACACCAACGTTCTAATGTCACCCTTTTTCGAAGCCCCACTCAATAATTTCACCACCTCCTGAGCAGAACACTAAAACTTACATAAGAACCAACCCCACTTTTATCATAATTTCCTTATGTTTTTTATTTTTTCCTCTTGAAACAGACAGACTTAAACACTCCAATGAGAGGACAGCACGTAACAACCGAAACCAAAACCAACCCCACCTGATACACGAAACCTCTTACCCTACCCCTCCCAACCAACCTCACTCACACCTCAAACAACCTGAACCTAAACCCTCACCCCCCACCTCCCCACACGTGCAAACTGCAACACCCCCCACCCTTAATACAACCCCCCCACAACCACACCAAAACCCCTTAAACTCGAAACCAGCCCTAAACACCTCCCCTCACCACTCCTAACAACTGTTGCAATGTGAAAACCCTATATACTTCCGGAAATTTAGAAACCCAAGCTCTGCCATAAACCTCCCTATTCCTACATTTTGTTCTATAAATCCCCGCAGCCAAAGCATGAATTAAAACCTCACTATCTGAACCCCTCATACCCCATGACAAAAACACGAACTCTAACATTATATAAACCAAAGCCCTATGCACTTCCTCCCCACACACCCCAAAGTCCAAACAAAGCGCCTTTAACACTGAAAACCTCCCCCAATCAATCCCAACACCCCCCCAATCCAAATCCTCACGCGCTCCCTTCCCTCACAAAAATATACCACGTGAAACGCCGTTTCCCATTCACCACACCTATCGCAAGACCCATTCCCTGTGACTCCCATCTCGAACAACTGAGCTTTCGCCGCCAGTATCCCATTTAAGAATCTGTAACCTGTTTCTCTCACCCTAGGCCTCACCTTCACCTTTTTTAACCAACTCCAAATACTCTTCCAATTATACAACGGATACACCTCCACTCCCTGTACTATCTTCTCCCTCACACATGCCCTATCCAATCTGCTTACTCTAACACTCCCCGGATCCCTCAAAACCAGAAGTACCCGTAACACCGCCTCACACTCCCTTATCTCCCTACCCCCCCACCACTTCCTAACCTCACCCATTACTGAACCCACCCTTCTTCCCCTCAGCTCCCCCTTCATCATAAATTCCTGCTTTACAAACACGCTTTTCAACCTGCTCCTCAACGGAATCAAACCCATCCCTCCATTTTTAACACTTGTCTCCACCACCTCCCTGCTCAACCAATGTCTACCATTTCCCAAATAAACCTAAGCACTCCCTTTGTAGCCTTCTCACATCAGCATCTAATAATGGATAAACCGCTCTAAACCACAATTTACTAAAAATTAAAACATTAATGACCACCCCTTTGCAACAGCGTTATGTCCCCAACTCCCCAGCCCCTCATTCGCTTCAAAGCTGAATCCACCACTTTCCCAATTCTTCTCTTTTGCTAACCTGCCATCACTACAAAACACTATCCCACAGATTTTTAAAGCTTCTACACATTGCCAACCCTCCCTTAAACCCAACGTTCCCCCACTCCAACTACCTACCTCTAATAGGTGTGATTTACTTCTATTAACCCTCATTCCTGTTGCCTGACCAAAAGCTCCACCCAACCTCTAACCCATCTCAAACTCTCCTCTGTCTTTATTAACAACGTAGTGTCATCTACATAACCTACTATCCCTGCCCTATCCTCCCCTATGTCCCCTTCTACCCTTAAACCTCATCTACTACCCTATAAAAAGGATCTTGGAAACAAGCAAAGAGGATCTGACAGAGGACATCCCTGTCTCAGTCCCCTTCCCATGTTCACCGCCCACCCAACCATCCCATTTATTTGTATCCTCATCAACGCCTCTGCATATAAAGTTCTTACCCATCCTACAATTTCTTCTCCAAAACCTATCCTTTCTAAGATATCTAACAGCACCCCTCTATTCACCCTGTCATAAGCCATCTGCCAATCCAGCCCCAACACTCCCCATCCTTGATTTACTTCAATAAACTCTTTTATTCTACTGTGACCGTTCCTAAAACTTCTCCCTGGTATCCCAAATTGTCCCTCGTGCAACATATTCCCTAAACCTCTTTTGATTCTATTAGCCAAAATCTTTGCAAATATCTTATAGTCAGTACACATGAGCGCAATAGTCCTATAGTCTTTAAACCCCTTTGGTGTTTTACATTTAGGCACTAACACTACAACTCCTGTCCTAACTGACTTCTCCATTACTCCTGTCTCCCTCATGTCATTGAAGACCCTAACTAACACCCCTCTCAGCACCTGCCAGTATTGCATGTATACTTCCCCCGGTAATCCATCTATACCTGGCGATTTTCCAAAACTTAACCCTTTTACCGCCTCCCAAACTTCTTCTTCCGTTATGTCCCCCTCTATTGCCTTCCTATCATCCTCATTCAACCTTCTATTAATTCCCCCTAATAATTGGACACAAGCCCTCTCATCCCTTTCCTCTTCTGCAAACTTCCTACCAAACCAACACTCCGCATAACCAGTCATCCCCTCTGTAGTTTGCAACGGTGGCTGTGTGTTAATAGTATTAAAATTTGCGGTGTTATTTTCAGTCATTGTAGTGATTTGGCGAGGGGATTAAATTCGGAGGAAGTGGTGAGTAAAGCGCTTGGACGGTTAGGGGTTTTTAGTCCGGGTGAGGTCACGTTGTTGCAGCGTGCCTTGGTGGTTAATGTTTTAATTTATAGTAAACTTTGGTTTGTGGCGGCTGTATATCCTCTCCGGGAGTGTGATATAGGGCGTTTTTTGGCGAGGGTTTATAGATATATTTGGAGTTATGGGAGGCACTGGTTGGCTCGTGAGGTTGTGACGGCTGGAGTGGGGGTGGGGGGTTTGGGGTTGATTCCGTTGAGGAGTAGGCTTCAAAGTTTATTTGTTAAGCAGGAATTTTTGGTGGGAGGGGAGATTGGAGGCAGGAGGGTCGGTAAGGTCATGAGAGAGGTACGTAGGTGGTGGAAGGGTAAGGATTTGTTGTGGTGTGAGGATCTATTGAGGTTTCTTTTAGTAGTTAGGGAGCCTGGGAGAGTGAAGGTGAGTAGGTTGGATAGAGTGGGGAAGGGGGTAGTGCAGGGGAAGGTATTTATCCAATGTATAATTGGAAGTTGGTGTGGTACTGGTTGAAGAGGCTGAGGGTACCGCCAAGGGTTCGAGAAACAGGGTATAGGTTTTTATTGGGAATTTTGGCATCTCGGGCACAATTGTGCCAGATGGGAATAATAAGGGAGGGGTTCTGTCTGAAATGTGGTGGTCTCGAGACCGCGTATCATGTAGTTTATTTTTGCGAGGAGCTGGGTGGGGTTAGGGAATGGTTTAGTGGAGTATTGAAAAGGGTAGGGGCGGGGGGTTTGTCGACCCTAAGAGCTTTAAGTATAGATGTGGGGGTTTGTCCTGAGGATGTACGACGGGTGGTAGCATATTTGGTAGTAGAATTCATACATATTTCGTGGAGTATGAGAGAGGCCCCAGGTGACGTCCGCATTAGAGCTTCAGCGGCAGGGTTTTACAGGACTCGGTGTCGTAATCAAGTGGTTTACGAAGGGAGATGGTGTAAGGCTTTTCCTCTGGGATATCAGAATCTTACTGTCGCGATTTTATTAGGGAAAGAGGAGGGTGCGGTAGTAGAGTGAGAGGGCTGGTCAGGGTAGCTGGGGGGGGTAACAGAGAGTGTGTGTGGCTGTATCTAAGGTTTTTACGGGGTGTCAGGGGATAGGCGGGTGGTTTGGTTTTTGATGCTTCATAGTTCAGGCAGTTTCTCTGGTTTTGGCGGCGTTTATTTAAAAAAAAAAAAAAAAAAAAAAAAAGTCTGTGGGGGGGGGGGACTTGGTAGAAGATGGGGGAGGGTCGGGGTTGTCAGGGGTATATCACCTGTTCCTTACCGTGGGCGTCAACACGGTTTTGTGGCGCCTCCTGTGTGTGGAGCCAGGGTTTTTTTTATGAGTAATGGTAAGACAGGTTCCCATGACCTAGAATGTATGTTGGGCGTGTGTGTGAGTGTGGTTTTTGTTTTGTTTGTCATGTTACACTTTTCACTTGCAAGGCCAGCATTGCCTAGGAGTCTTATGTTGTATGACTTGTTGGGGCCATGGTTCACATGGTATAGGCTGACCTTGTAGCACCTGGTTAGAAGGTGTGTTTAAGTTGTCATATATGTTAGATGTCGTGGAAGTGTTATAATGAAATGTACCTTAGGAAGAAGGTTGTCTTAATATTGGTGTGTTGGTGGCCACTCTATTTGACAACGACCATTTCTAGGCTTTTCTGTAATCTCTTTTCTAATGAGTATTTTATGAGTTTGACATCAGAGGTAGGGATGGAGGGGGGCTGTCAAGTTTGTGTGAGTGTTATTTACTGATGGAAGTCTATTAACTTTAGTAATAGCCTCTGGAGGCTGGGGAGGAGGAGTGGCAAAATATGGGTTGTGTTGGTATAACATTGTAAAGTTTAGGTGAGATGTTTTGTATGGTACTGTAAGGTAATGGGGTTTTGTAACTTGCATTTTTATTATGTCAATATTATGTTATAGGTCCTGTGGGCCTTTTATTAATATGTATTGTATATATGGTTTAAAAAAAAAAAAAAAAAAAATTGTGTAGGGATGCTAACAGTGCATCGTTTAGGTTTTCAGGGTACGGGTGCTTTTAGGCACTTGGGGGGATGGTTCTTTAGAAGGGTGGATATTTGGGGTTTTGAGAAACTACTCCCATGTTTGATATGACATGTTTTGTTTGTTGGAAGTTTCCTTATCTTTTTTCAGGGATATGTATGCTCAAATTGTTTTGTGATATACTCTCTCTTGTGGAGTGGAGCAATAAAGACCTTTTGTTTGTAAGGTCATGTGTAGTGATATAGGTTAGTGTTTTTAGAAGGTTTAGTGTATGACACTGTTATATTTTTCATGCCAGTTTGGCTGTGAGCCCGAATAGGCCCTTGCTAGTGTTTACATTATTAGGCATTTAATATGTTTTGTGTAATGTTGATGTTTAACCTCTTGTTTTGAGGTAAGGTTTTGTAAATGTTTTTGTACATAACCTGTTTTAAATAAAATATAAAAAAAAAA